>PIJE02001123.1:48508-161008 GCA_002895965.2 Coryphaenoides rupestris | reverse complement strand
CTGGATTGCAGTGGATGACGAGTGGATGGAGTCGGTCGGTCGGTCGGTCGGTCGGTCGGTCGCTCGGTCTACTCGCTGCAAGAGCGGAGGGGAGGAATGAGAAGAGTTGGTGTTGTTCGGAGGGATCATGTGCGTGAGTTTGGGGTTGGGATGGAGGGAGGGAGGGAGGGAGGAGGGATGGAGGGAGGGAGGGGGGATGGAGGGATGGAGGGAGGGGGGGGGGGGATGGAGGGAGGGAGGGAGGGAGGGAGTAAACTGTCTCCCATTATGTGTCAGTCAGTTACTTCTGATTGAATGAGAGATGCGATATCGTGGGCATCCATGCATGACAATAATTGGGCGGGGGAGCATATGTGCTGCGTGGATGTTTCTATTATTAATGGTTACAGGCAGGTCTGTTATCATGATGCTGATGCTGATGTGATGGTGATGGTGGTGGTGATGGTGATGGTGGTGGTGGTGATGGTGATGGTGGTGGTGATGGTGGTGGTGATGGTGATGATGATGCTGCAAATCACACTCACAGCAGCACCCACATCCACATATGGACTAGAACATTGAACATCTAGCTGGCCCACTCAGCCCTGGTGGAGTTGAGTCTTTTTTTTCTTTTTCCTTCTAATCGTCGTGTGTGTGTGTGTGTGTGTGTGTGTGTGTGTGTGTGTGTGTGTGTGTGTGTGTGTGTGTGTGTGTGTGTGTGTGTGTGTGTGTGCGCTATAATAAACGATTCTGCCCACGTGGTTTTCTGGTGGGCGTGGTTCTCTCCGGGGATTAGAGCATGAGGGAGTTCTAAGAGGATAACAAAGATTGAGCACGCACACACACACACACACACACACGCACACACACACACACACACACACACACACACACACACACACAACGCACACACACACGCACACACACACACACACACACACACACACACACAGCCCAGAGTGACAGAAGAAATACATTACGCAACGTGTTTGTTTTATATCTTCATTTCGGTACCAGAGATGACTCAATTTACGCACAGAACGATAACTGTAAGCCTGTCAGAGAAAGTGAAATCTCTTCAGTTAATGGGCTTTAAAGGGGCCCCATTATACCACCAGGTGTGAGCGTGATGAGCCATTACAAGCCATTTCAAAATTGTGACTTAAAATGATCATTGTGAAGAAGTGACATCACAAGTGTGAGTGTCCACCTAGATGTATGCTGACTAGATCAGACTACCAGCCTATACCCAGTGAACTGTACCAAGCGGTAAAGTGATCTAGTCAGCATACAAAAAGGTGGACACTCCCAGTTGTGACGTCACTTCGTCACAATGACAACTTTAGACACATGACAATTTTGAAGTGGGTTGTAATGGTTAATCGCTCGCACACCCGGTGGTATAATAGGGCCCCTTTAAAAACTTGACGCGACATTAACCTGAGAAATAACCACCGCAAGCGAGCATAAAAACTGGCATCACAAACTCTTCTTATGTTCAATTTTCTGGTGCTATTATATCCACGGGTAAGTTCAACTTAAGGCCTATTGACTTTTCTGATGCCGCGTCTGACATTTAAAGGCAACACCCACCACCGAACCCGAGGCCTGTCTGTGTGAAATACCAAATAAATGTTCTGATCTGCCGCTTTAACAACGCTATTACAGCCATCAAATTGTCATGAGTTGTAACTTAAGCTTTTACTCTGCCAAACCATTTTTGTTGTCGTTAATTGCATAGCTCGCACCACAGCTCGTCGTTTAGTGTTGGACAGAGCTTCTCCCCCTGACTCGACAAGCCTTTTAACGAAAGGTCAACTGGGATTTTGGCGTTCTTGTAACGAGATAATGGCACGACTATGATTTAAAGGTTGACATTGAGTTATGACAGGCATGCCATGGAAGTCCATCGTCCTCACCTACAATGACGACTACTTATTTGAGTTGGGAATAAACTTTTAAAGGTCCTGTATGTAAGAATAATGAATCCGTTCAGGGACTACATGTAGGATTTTACATGCTGCACAAGTCGCTTTAAATTGGCAGTTTGTGAGCAGGTTGTGGTTGAAGTTAAACCATGAGAGCTTCCCCGACTCTCTCTGTTGCGTAGAACAGCTTCTGGGCTGATTTCGGGTCGGATTTTGCAGGAAAAAGGAACAAAGTGATATGTAAGCGTGGATAATTAAAAAATATATATATTTCATAGCTTTTGTGTGTGTACAAGGTTTAATTATGATTAGAACTAACATTAGTTTCTGATTGTTATTGTCCCAACCCACGGAGCTCAGAATGCACTTGATTCTTACATATAGTTATATAGGCTTATATACGCTTATATAGTGTCCTGGGAGTGGAATTGGAGTCTTTGGTAGAGGTCACGGAGAGGAGGATGCTGAGTAAACTCCTCAGTATTATGGACAACGCCTCCCATCCCCACACTGGAGTCATACCAGAGCACCTTCAGCCGTAGACTGAGACGACCGAGGTGCACCACAGAACGCCACAGGAGGTCCTTTCTGCCTGTGGCCATCAAGCTCTATAACTCATCCCCCCTCTGTGGCCATCAAACTCTATAACTCATCCCCCCTCTGTGGCCATCAAACTCTATAACTCATCCCCCCTCTGTGGCCATCAAACTCTATAACTCCTCCCCCCTCTGTGGCCATCAAACTCTATAACTCCTCCACCCTCTGTGGTCATCGAGCACTATAACTTCATCCCCCCTCTGTGGCCATCAAGCTCTATAACTCATCCCCCCTCTGTGGCCATCAAACTCTATAACTCATCCCCCCTCTGTGGCCATCAAACTCTATAACTCATCCCCCCTCTGTGGCCATCAAACTCTATAACTCCTCCCCCCTCTGTGGGAGGGACAGTGGAAATACAAGGCAATGAACACTGAGCAATATAATGTGCAATATTACCTCTCAACATCATGTGCACTTTCCTCAGTATTACGTGCAATATTAATATTACTGTCCAACATCATGTGCTATATAATTATTATTATTATTATTATTATTATTATTATTATTATTATCATGTTGTCTATAAATATGATCTATAACACTACCTCTCATCTCCTTCATCATCATCATCATCATGTGCAATATCTAATGTCATGTCCTTGCCTACATATTTATATATTTTAACTGTACATTTGTACATTTATTTTTATTATTCTGTTGTTTTCCATATTGTTTTAATTGCACTGTATCACTATGTGACCTGGCACAAGAATTTCCTTCGGTATGAATAAAGTTCTTGCTATTCTATTCTATTCTATTCTATTCTATTCTACTGCAGTACCTCTAACTCGCCAGTGTTGGTGACTTCAGGACCACGGAGAGCTCCCGGCCGCGTCGTTATATTTCTGCCCACAAGGGGTCAGCCGCGAGCTCCTCGCTCCTCGGCCGGAACCTTTGAACGAGAGCTTTGGTTCCTTCAGCGAGGAGGAGGGGGGACGGATTAAAGGGGAAGCATGCGGCTGTGGCGAACACATAAAGGTGGAAGGACAACAACAACAACAACAACAACAAACAACAACAACAACAACAACAACAAATCACCGGTCCAACGCTGCTGTTTTCATGATCATACATTCGCTTTTTCAATGTTATTTCCGTCGTATTTCGTTCCATTTTTCACCACCATGCTAGTTGATGCTAGTTGATGCTAGTTGTATTGATCCACATTGGGTTTAAATATTGCCTTATTAATATTATTATTAATAATAATAATAACGATAGTATATTAGAGCCAGAGGTGTTGTCAATGTGGAATCAATATTAAAGCAAGCAATCAATCAATCAATTCCCTTCCTTTTCGTCACGGCATCACATTGTCGTCAAGGCTAGAGGTCGATTTTAAACCGAACAGTTTAAAATCATTTTTCATTTCTGAGTTTTTTCACATTGAAGCCATTGATTGTCATTGACATGCACACAGCTGCCCGTTGTAAACTGTGGATGATATGTGATGATGTGCTGCAAACAAGCCCCATGATGATAGTCGTGGTCGTTATGTCACTGAAATGTCATCCAACTCTCACAGGGAGGATCAATCACCACAAGCAACCTTTCACTTCGCTTATGAACACAGATTTGTGGGATAATCGCATGACCGGCAGGAGTTGGATCAGTAGTAGTGGTGCTTGTTTTAATGCAATGTGTTTTTCTGTGTTACACCTGTTTTATTTTGACCGTTTCAATAGGTCTCAACTTAGTTCATACGTTGGGCGTTTGGCAGACCCTTTTATCCAAAGTGACTTACAAAGAGTACATTTGTTGAAGGAGAGACAGCAATATATCACTGTGGTGCATAAAGATAAGAATAGAGCAGGTTTCAAGCATTCGTAGATGCAAGGCTAATAGAATGAGTTTCATAATTGCTAGGTTGCCTGCATAATATCTGAGATAACAAGCAGACGTGCCACATTCTTGAGCGCATTAACCAACATCTAGAAACATAACAATATGCTTGACAATGCTATTAATCTAGCTTTGTTGTTTTATAATTGCCCTGGTGAACTGACAAGAGTACACACACAAATTGAAATACAATTTCAAGCAATGTCTTCTATTGACTTTCGGTCTTGATTGTCTCTGCAGGCGATCCCTGTTTCCCGTTTGCCTCAGCCTCTGTGTGCTGTGCGTCTGCCTCTCATGATATCCGTGACCTCATCCACTTCTCTCCCCTGTAAGGTCACGGTGTGTGAAATGCCTCGATAAGCCGAGATGGCCGCTTGCCGAATTCCACTGGTCTTGCTGGCCTGCGGCTCCTTCAACCCCATCACCAACCAGCACATGAGGCTGTTTGAGCTCGCCAGAGACCACATGCACAGCACAGGTCAGAGGAACACACAACAGAGGCAGGGAGAGAGAGTGAGAGAGAGAGAGAGAGTGCCAAATGCTTAATCCAATTCTGATGATTACACTGGTGGAAAACAGTGTGTTCAGTGTGTGCTGTCGAAAAGTCAATTAATCTTCCTGTTTTCAACCGTTTATGAAGACCTTTCAAACAAACAGGCTTTCGTTTTCATTGCGATCCTTTTTCCCATCTGTTGTTGGATTGACAAAGGGCTTACACAACATGAGATATTCTTTGAAACCAGCCTCTCATTTTGTGGTTGAATCAATCTCGGTTCAGTGTCTCCGCCGTTCAACAATGCAGAAAAATGTGTCCTTGAATTATTGTCGCTTGGCTTTTCCTTTTTCAATAGAGATAAATTCCAACCTCCGAGGTTGCTGCAGCTGCAATGTCTCCTCCGTGTGCCAAACACAGTCAGCCGGCGGTTGTTTAAAATGCCAGATGACAGCTTGTTTCACCCTAAAGCTGCTCACCGTTTTAAAACACTCATCACGTTCCTCGTGCCAACCAAGTAATACCAATCGGATTTTATTTAGATAACAGATTTCATAACACAGTACAGAGTATTGCAAGTAAAACCAAAACAGTTAATCGGCAATTAAAATGGTAAATGGGAAATGGATTTTATACTGTAAAGCTCTTTAATCCAAAGCGCTTTACAGTATTGCCTCACATTCACCCATTCATACACCGACGGCGGTGCCAACCATGCAAGGTAACAACCAACACGTCAGGAGCAGTTAGGGTTAGGTGGTGTCTTGCTCAGGGACACCTCGACACTTAGCTAGGCGGAGCCCGGGGATCGAACCGGCAACCTTCCTGTTGCCAGAAAACCGCTCTTACCTCCTCAGCTACTGCCGCCCCTATAATTATCGATTTTAGATTTAGGTATATCGTTAGGCAACAAGTAGGCCTAGAGGTCAGGCATCTTGCAGCAGGATGCTGACAGATAGACTGCAGACATTGGGGTTCGAACCCAGAAGCTTTCATCTGGGAGTAAAACACCTGATATTCTCCTTTCCCCCTTGGAATCTGTCCACCACGTACACACGCAGCCCAGTGTGCATGTGTTGGCTTTGAACACGATTTCTGCTCCCCTGTGAATGCTACGCACCAGCTCTCCTGGTCCCCCCGGTGCCCGTTGTAGTTCATTTGCTGCGATGGCCGTGAATAATGCTCTTATAGCTCACCTTTGACCCTGTGCCTCATTAGAGGCATCAGCTGACTGGCTTGTTTTATGGTAAACGTTGGTAAGCGTTGGATTTAGCGTCGGGGTCACAGCGTCCGAGTGTTTCCACCGCAGTGTGTAGTTGTTGTTATTAGTTAGCAAATTCTGTGCGTCTATGTAAGAAAAAACGTGTATATACTGTATATACAGTATATTTATTAATCGAAACATACGTGGTAGCCATGAGAACATGCGGCCATAGCACATTAATTAAGTCGCTTGTTATTGTTCGTTCGTTGCAAAGATATGCCCGACTGGACCTTGCAGCACATCACGCCGCATAGAACCTGGTTGTTGGTTAAAAATGGGAAAAAGAAGCACAGCTGAATAGAGACATTGTTTGTCCAATTTATTTCCCGACTTGTGGAACATATGTCCTATTTTCTTTCAGGGCTGAGTCATACAATTGCCCTCAACGACGCAAGGTGTTTGGCAGATGACTTGGAGAAGGGCGCTGTTAGAATATGCATTTATGCATAACTACAACACCGCTGCTGCTATAGCTTGAAATCTTTAATGACACGCTAGGACTTCCAGCGTGTCACCTTACATACGGGTCCGTTTAGGTGCGATAAACATCACGACCGGAGCCACAAATGATAGGAGATTACTTTAGTCTGAGCAGTTGTGTTGAGTTTTGTTGAGCTGGCGTGAGCAATGTTATCAATTCACAGGATGTGCAACCCGACCCTCTGTGCTTACAGGTAACTACCAGGTGGTTAAAGGCATCGTGTCGCCGGTGAGCGATGGTTACGCCAAGCAGGGCCTGGTGGCGGCCGAGCACCGCGTCGCCATGGCGAGGCTGGCCCTACAGACCTCCGATTGGATAACGGTCGACCAATGGGAGAGCGACCAGCCGGACTGGACGGAGACAGTCGTCACGATGAGGTGTGGAACTAGTGTGCGCTTTCAAAAGGAATAGAGAAGTAAAGACAAGAGTTCAGCTTTAATATTTATTAGACGCAAGCATAATTGTGTCACACAAATTGAACGAGAGTAGGTCCGGTTATACCCGATGATGAACATTTCAGAACCCTGGATGGACATACATATTTCATAAGAGCGGGTTTGCGCGTTCTGCAGCCAACCACTTAATTAAAGAAATATTGGGTTCTTTTTTCCTTTGAATACAGCGCAAATTACCAGCCGCCTCTCGCCCCTCCGATGTTTGTCTGTTCCGTTCCGTTGATGTAGTTATTAGAGTTATTCCCCGTCTGTTCTGACACACCGTGTTCACTCTGCTGCGCCCGCCATGTTTTATTCAGAGAGCACCGGTTGCAAATCACTTTATTGACGACTTGCTTGGCATGTCGGACGCCACATCCGACCAAGTCATCCCGCACTGTAGATAACCGCCAGAGAGTAAGTGTGTTTGAATTATTATTATTATTACATTAATAATAATATTCAGTATTTATACAGCACCCCTCCGACATAAGAATACAGCTCAAAGTGCGGTGGAATATACAACGCAAAAGACCCAAAACTCGAACTAAAACTAAAACATCTGCAAAGTTCAGTACGTTACAGTGCAAAAGAAAGACAAAGGAACAGCCGATTAAAAAACATAATTGATCAACGCAATAAAATCAGCAGGGAGGGAGGCAGCACAGGTAAAATGCTCGCTAAACGATAGCGATTCATTTGTCCAATAAAAAGCTCATTAACAGCTAACTCGAAGAGATAACAGTTAAGGAGTTCTTAACGGGTGCTTCAAGATGTTTACTGAGCCAGCTTGCCTCCCTGATTTCTTGCGGTCACCTATTCCACAGTTTCGGGGCATAGTTAATAAACGCAACGTCACCGACTTATCTAGTTGTTTTAATAGGAACCTCCATTAATTGGCCAGTGTGTTATATATGATATTTTGTCTGTGATTACATTTTGTCAAGAGCTACAGACATTGCTGTCACCGACCTGAACTCACTTTATTTTGACACTGGTAACTGTATTAAGCCATTGCCATATAAGCAGATATATCCAAAGTAGAATATGTTCCCTTTAGCGTTGGCCACGTCCAAGTCAAGTTTGAGGTTAGTCTTCATCAGTAACCAGGTATCGTTTTTGTCGAGTTCGTGACTCCACTGCCACAAGAGAGACGCGTTCGGGACGATTGTGAACCGACAGCCTTTCGTCTCTCTGATACGATGACCTCACGACTTCCACCCCACACCGCGTGATGGTGACCCCCCCCCCCCGCCATCCTGGTGTGTCTCGCACCCCCACCCCCCTTAAAGGTTCCCGCCTCGATCTGCGGCAGTTGGACGTGACGCCAGTCCGATATCCCCGATATTCCGGTTCATACCAGACCCGATATCCCGTGCATTAGATACCGTCTCTGGAGTCTCCCAATCTCCCGGTCTCTAACCCTTCCTCCCATACAAACATCAACTATTAGCGTTAGCCAAGGACCCCCCCCGCCAGGTTCCAAGGGTCCTAAAGGCAGTGCCACAAAAAAAAACGCAGTTTAGGTCCGTAATAATTCTGCGCTCGGGAGTTTGACCCCTGGTGCCACCTTTCACGAAGAGAAGCCGCGCTCTGGCCGAGTGTGCGTCCGAGGCTATGTAGGCCTATATATATTCACACACACGCACACGCACACACACACACCACACACACACACTCACACGCACGCACACATGCGTACTAAATTAGTTATATGACTTTCATTTATTCATGTGTGATGTCTTTATTGCATATTCATACTGTGCTAAAATAAACTAGGCAGCAATCTTGGACCCAACAGCAGCAGCAGCTGACTTTATCCAGGTTGAATAATTTACTGCAGCTCAGGAGTGAACCAGGTGCCACGGAGCTTGGAGCCCAGAGCCCGGCGCCGGCGGCGGTGGTGGTGGTGGTGGTGGTGGCGGTGGCGGGGTCCTCACCACGTGCAGCATAAAGCAACATTACAGACCTCCTCCTCCAGAGGGCCACTTCCTCCGCCTTCCATAACCCCAGCTGCATTATTCTATTATTCAACCACTTACGTCTCCGGCTCCCTGTTACCCATAAATCCCCTTGTTGATCGGCCCGGCTCCACAGGCCGCTAGAGCTAAGCCGCGTTTTTACGCAACGAGGGAGCTGCTTAAGGCATGAAGTGGCTCCGTTGTCTGGAGCACCGCAGGGCCCTGTGAGGGGCTGTGTTGTGCCAGTCCACCCTCTACCACACACCTCCATCACACACGCACACACACACACACACACATGTGCACATGTATATACAAAGACACACACACACACACACACACACACACACAAATCAGCTCCAATGGCGATAAGAGGCTTTACTTTTTTAAGTTTAAAACAGTGGACTTCTATTTTTGTTGTGTGGTGAATTGCTGCGCTGCTCTTATTAGAGCTTACTCATTGTAAATATCTGTTGTTTACCCCCTTGCTCAATCTCTCTCTCTCTCTCTCTCTCTCTCTCTCTCTCTCTCTCTCTCTCTCTCTCTCTCTCTCTCTCTCTCTCTCTCTCTCACCCCCCCCCCCTCTCTGTGTATCCTCACCTGAAGGCATCACCACGGGTGCATACTGAAGCAGTACAAGCAAAGCACAGGTGACTCAATTAAAAAGACTGATCTCCACAATAACTTGCGTACCATGCGTCATACCTGCATGCCATTACATAAGATGTTGTTGTTTAACACTCCTCGGGCAAATGTACTTATTGTAAATTGCTTTGGATAAAAGCGTCTGTGTGTGAGTGTAAATGTAAGCAACCTGTCCTGAAGCAACCTTTTAAACAGAGGATGAGGGCTGGAGATTTGTACCGGTACCATATAGTGTGCCCGTGCTCAGCAAGTTGCTCATTAGTAGCCCCAGTGTGCTTTGGAGCGTATGCTAACGTTGGCGGAAGAGCATTAGCACTAGCTTTAAACTTAGCGACAGCTTAGATGTAGCTTTAAACTTAGCTTGGATATGGCTTGGAACTAAAGAGAATCTGTTCAGCCTAAACGATATGTTTAGGTGGGCATGTGTGAAGCATTCGAAACCTGTGTCCAGTCTATGAACCCACTTTGGTACATATGGTATCGTCAAATTTACAAAGTAAAAAGGTCAACGGTCTCAATTGACGTTTACATTTAGGGCATTTGGCACTTTTATCCAAAGCGACTTACAATTTGGGTGTCAGAGGGGGGAGAGGAAAGGAGCAGTTGGGTGTCACCGGTGTAGCAGTGATGGGAGAAGCCGTGGGATGTAATTACAGGGCCTAGAGATCTAGTGTATAAGGAGAACAGAAGGGGTCCTTGTACTGAGCCTTGGGGGACTCCGGGGTCAAGGGTGCAGGTGTCTGGACAGGGAGCCATTCCATGTGACCTGATGAGGTGCGATCTGTCTACATACAGTATCTTGTGAATGTGCTATGAATGCACATTGTGTCACATCATGTCTCTGAATTGCTGGAAAGGGCAGGCGTTGTCACTACATGACTCGTGGCCCTGGCAACCGAACGAAAACCGGCTGTTCAGTGTGTGCCGCGTGGTCGTCTCTGACTCTCTGGGTCTCTTTTGTATGCGCAGCCTCGGGCCTCATTAACAACTCCATTTGACTTCCACTCTCATCGGAGTCCGCCTCACAATTGGCTCATCAATTCTCTCATCGTGGAAGTTCACACATCAACGGGTCAGGCTGGTCTTTAATGGGACGACGCGGCATCCGACACGGGCTTCGGCCGGCGGCCCGTAATGTGGTTAACCTGCCAATTCATTACAAGTTCACATCGTATCACTTTGAACACAAGCTCCCGGGCTGCTGTTTGTGCTTTGTTTGGCTGAGAGATACGCTGTCCCTGAAATACTAATAGTAACACAATGAGCAGTGCGGGGGAAAATAATAATGAACCGTAGGAGCGATGGAGAGTCTAGACGACTGAGTTTATTAGATGGACCTAACTACACCAACTTATTTATTTAAACATTCAAGAAGTTTATTTGTCACGTACACATACAGGATATGCAGTGACATGAAAAGTGGCGATGCTGCTCAGCAGAATGTGCAAAAGAATACTAAAGATAACTTGACTTGGAGGGATCAGAATCAGAATATTTACAATGTTTAGAGTAAAAAATGATCAGCAGTAATGAGAAATAAGACCAGCAGGAATGAGAAATAGATATTAAATCAATATTTGTATTTTTGCGTGTGTTTAAGGAAAAAGTGGCGATGCCCAGCGGAATGAGCAACAGAACAAATACAAATCGCCAGAGAGAATCAAATATCCACACTATTTACAGGGGAGGTTGTTATTTTTCAAATCTCTCTCCAGGTCCCTCGCCGCAGCTGAAGCTGCTGTGCGGCGCAGACTTCCTGGACAACTTCCGGGTGCCGGGCCTGTGGCGGGCCGAGGACGTGGAGGAGCTGGCGGGCGCCTTCGGCCTGGTGTGCGTGAGCCGCGGCGCGCTGGGGGCCGAGCGCGCCGCGCACAAATCGGACGCGCTCTGGCGCCACCGCCGCAACATCTTCGCGGTGCGTGAGTGGGTGCGCAACGAGACCAGTGCCACGGAGGTGCGGCGGGCGCTGCGCCGCGGGCTCAGCGTCAAGTACCTGCTGCCCGACGCCGTCATCGAGTACGCGGGCCGCCACCGGCTCTACACGGACGCCAGCGAGCAGAGGAACTGGGGCGCGCCGCTCAGGCCCCTCACTAAGCAGGGCTGACTGACCAACTGACTGGCTCACTGGCTGGCTGGCTGGCTGGCTGGCTGTCAGGCCCCTCGCCAAGCAGGGCTGACTGACTGGCTGGCTGACTAGCTGGCTGACGAGGATTTGAGTCACCACACAGACTCTGCTTATAGGCGTCCGTCCACGTGTGTTTGATGGATGGGCACAGTACACACACACACATACACACACACACAGTACACACACACACACACACACACACACACACACACACACACACACACACACACACACACACACACAGTCCACACACACACACACACACACACACACACACACACACACACACACACACACACACACACACACACACACACACACACACACAGACACACACACACACACACACACACACACACACACACACAACACACACACACACACACACACACACACACACACACACACACACACACACACACACACACACACACACACAGTCACACACACACACACACACACACACACACACACACACACACACAGTCACACACACACACAGTCACACACACACAGTCACACACAGCACAACTTGAACTTTATTTTGGATTGGATCCCAGCTGACTGTGTGGGTGTTGAGCTCTCTGTGCTTGAGGAGGGTGCAGAACCAAAAATAACTTTCAAAAGGAATGGGACACCGATTTAAGTTATGTTTTGGCTGCCTGGGGAATATACTTCTTTTTCATTTTGTGCTGTGTCATTTGGCGTTGTTGGATAATTCCTCAATATGCGGGTGGGGGGGGGGGGTTGCTAATATTAGTTGCTGTGTTTGTTTCGCAGTGTACTTGAGTTCCATTGAGGGTTAAGATTACTGTGGTGATTATAAAACTCTTGCTGCTTCGGATGTGAAACGACAAACACACGCGCACACACACACACACACACACACACACACACACACACACACACACACACACCAGCCATTTAATTTTGCCCACGGAAAGATGCAATTATTTTTTAAGAATACAGTTGGTAGATGGATCCAGAGAGAAATATTAATTAAATGTTTGGAATGATTTATGTGTGATTTATGTGTATGTGTGCATTATTGTGCAAAGCAAACACACACACACACACACACACACACACACACACGGTGTGAAGTTATCTGCTGCTGTAGCTTCAAGGTGTTTCCACAGTGAGACCAGTGACTGGTAAGTAAATAAGATATTCTGAGATACTGAGGGACTTGACACACCTTTGAACAAGTTTTACTGTGCAGTGTGTGTATATTATAGCTACTCTGAGCTCCTGCGTTGACACTCAGGCACAATCTAATTGCGTCGGTGTCAAAAAAATGTCCCTCAGATTTAATTAGGAAGCCTACCGGTTCTTTCCTATTGAAAAGATAGGTCTACGTATCCCTTATTAAATAATATAGGGTTTTAAATGGTAAATGTGTGCCCTGCTGCAGGGAATGGGAAATTACATCTAGATTAGCTTTTATACCTCATTTCGGTCACACTATCTCTAATAATACTCTTTAGTTAATAAAGCAGAAACCTGCGCTATTATCCAAATCCTAGTCTAAAGCCCTTAAGTGTGCATAATAATATAGAGTTGGATATGTGTGTGTGAATATGAGAGGAGAGCTTGCATCAGATGGGAGGCCGGAGGAGGAGGAGATCAATGGGAGGAACATGGCTGCAGCAGGACTGGAGGGCTGCAGGCCGGGGCGGCGCCAGGGATTTTGGGCCCCTTGGAAAGGAAACCATAGAGGGCCCCACCACGCCGAGCGAAACAAAACCCCTCATTTTAACATAGTTTAGACCCATCATTATATAGGCCTACAGTATATGGACCCATATAATACTGTGATACTTTTACTATGTGGTTAAATGAGGTTTCCATGGAGTATCATACTTAAGAGAACATTATTTTCTTCATGTTTGTTTAAATAGGCTATTTGGTGACATGCAGGGGCCCTCCAGTATATTTTGTTGTATTCTTTTTTATACAAATTTCAGTCTATCAACCAATTTATTGTGGCAATTTTACTGTAGTTGTGTCACTAATTACTTAGAAGAAAAGAAATCCAAATAAAAACAAAACTTTTAATTTCAGGCTTTTTAGAGGGACCCTGGAATAGTCAGTTCCCCCCCCCCCCCCCCCCCCCCCTCTGGCTGCAGGTATAATCGGATTAAAGTGAAATGGGTTAAAAACTCAGGGCTTCCACCACCCGGGGACCATTGGATCGGGAATAACCCAACAACTCCATCCATTCACTGTCTCTGACGTCTGGACGTTATCGGGAGAGACAGCCGCCAAGATGCCCGCAGATCTGAACGGTTACTGGAGAATGATTTCGAATGACAACTTCGAGGAGTACCTGAAGGCTCTCGGTGAGTTTAGTGCGATGAAGACGTTCGTTTAAACGCTAAATGATCGGCCTATGTGCATTATTATGAAAGAAACAATGTTACCTGTTTAATTATTTACCTAAAGTGAATGTTAATTGAGCTTAATTGAACCGAAGAGTCGAATTTAGGGCCGCATATATTCTTCATATCATGTGCAATACTTCCTCTTACCATTATTATTATTATTAGTACCCTTTTATTACACTTTAATCACACAATTATTGCCAAATTGTTTTTGCTGACTGAATATCTTATCTCTTTTATATTTTTATACTTCTCCTAGGAGTTAGACTTACTGTAAATGTGTAAATCTGTTATGTTATTTGTATTATTCTACTGTGTATTTCTCTATTGTTTTATTCTATTGCTATGCAACCTGGCACAAGAATTTCCTTGGGGATCAATAAAGTTCTATCTTATCTTATCTTATCTTATCTTATCTTATCTTATATGGGCCTATGCAGGTTAAATAACAATAACACACAATTTCCACAACGCACGCTCTCATCCATATTCTCTTCATTTCATTTCCCTTGGTCTTATTGGATCACAGATGTAAATGTGGCCATTAGAAAAATAGCCACCCTGCTGAAGCCCGACAAGGACATCACCCACGAAGGGGACCGCATCACCATCAAGACCCTCAGCACCTTCAAGAACTACAACATGGACTTCGAGGTGGGCAAGGAGTTCGAGGAGGACCTCTCCGGAGTGGACGACAGGAAGTGCATGGTGGGTGTTCAGAGAGTATAGCCGATATACTGTACATGATGTCCAACGTGACCGGTGTGTGGTACACTGCAGCTGCCTGCTACTCAAACACTGTGATGCATAGATTATTCATTATTCAGTCAGTGGTTCAGAACCTTCTCTTATACGCCGATAGAACATGTGGATTTAAAATGTTATCCATACAAATCATTGTGAAAAGAACATATGGTAAGTGCATGGTGTGTGTGTGTGTGTGTGTGTGTGTGTGTGTGTGTGTGTGTGTGTGTGTGTGTGTGTGTGTGTGTGTGTGTGTGTGTGTGTGTGTGTGTGTGTGTGTGTTTATGGAGTGAGTCCTAGTCATGACTGCAGCTTAGTTGAATTTGATGAGATTTACTCTCTGAACTATAGAGTATGATCAGAATTCACATCCTACATGCACACATGTGGGCACACACACACACACACACACATACCCGCCGCACATGTGGGCACACACACACACACACACACACACACACAGCGAGAGAGGAATTACTCTTTCCTGATGAAATACCGACTGATTGGACGGAGGAGCGTTACCAGGGGTGGATGAGTGCATTGGTGTGTTTACACAGTGTGTGTGTGTGTGTGTGTGTGTGTGTGTGTGTGTGTGTGTGTGTGTGTGTGTGTGTGTGTGTCTGCTTATATGTGATTGCATGGACACCTCACCTCTACGCTGGTGTGTCGATAAACAGTGGATTTCGCCAATCTCAAGTGGAAAAGGCGGGAAAGTCCCCCGAATCCCCTTTAAGACACATGCACCATCGACGGCCCCATCACAGGATTACACGAGGGGGCGGCGGCATACAGATTCCTCTGCCACTCACATCTCTATTGCTTGGGCCCCAGTATAGTGTACATACACCTTAAGCAGGCTTGTGGTGCTGTGTGTGTGTTCCCAGACCACCATCTCCTGGGATGGGGACCGGCTGGTGTGTGTCCAGAAGGGGGAGATCGAAGGTCGCGGTTGGACCCACTGGGTGACCGGTGATGAGCTTCCACCTGGTAAGAAGATGCACGTTTTTCTTTCGGGTTTTTTTCATGATTTCTATGGTAACGACACACACACTTTATAAGGCATTGTGTGTGTGTGTGTGTGTGTGTGTGTGCGTGCGTGCGTGTGTGTGTGTGTGCGTCATTGCAACGGCGCCCCCTCGGAGCCAGCCTCATCATCGGACATGATGGACTGCTAATACGTGTGTGTGGGTGCATGTGTGTGTGTGTGTGTGTGTGTGTGTGTGTGTGTGTGTGTGTGTGTGTGTGTGTGTGTGTGTGTGTGTGTGTGTGTGTGTGTGTGTGTGTATTTGTGTGTGTGTGTATGTGTGTGTGTGTGTGTGTGTGTGTGTGTATGCATGCGTGTGTGGACAGTGACAGTGCAGGAAAATTAAAATAACCTTATCTTGATGAGTTACGTGTTCCCCCGGTCTCTCCTTAATCAGTGTTTGTCGTACCATTATCTTGACTTGACTGCATATCTAATTTCAGAGGAGAAGCTGTTTTCCCCTTCTGTCAAGTTCATAGTGTGCTCTGTAATGAAGGCATTAGCATTTAAAAAGCCCTCCCAGCTACACTTAGAGCATTACCATTTCATTACCTTGGAATGATCAAATCTCCCCCTGTATGATTACTGCTATCAAAGCAAAGTTTGCACCCAAAAAAAAAGAACCTGCCGGGGTATTTAGTTTAAGTGATACCAACAGATGTTCCTAATCAGCAGCCATAACATTAATTATTAGTGTCAAGCATCCCTTAGTTTAGAGTACTCTTGTGCAGTATGTAGAGCGACAGCGGCCTCTGCTGGCCGGGAAGGGAACTGCGGGTTATGCAACTGAAGAATGCAAAGTCCTACAACAGAGGGGCGAAGGCAGGTGTAGCTCATTGTGGGTCTGTATTATGTAACATAATGTCATGAAATACACTGGTGTTCACCCCTACTGTTACACCTCTGTAATAAAGATATGTTCTCGAGAACAAGGAGGCTCAAACAGAACAAAACTTCTCCGCTAGATTGTATTTCTTTAGTGAATATTGTATAAAGGCTGCATTCAATTGAAATGGATGGTCCCTACTGATCAGATCTCTGACTTCTCTTGATATCACAATAGGTTTACTGCTCTATTACCTTTGTAGTAAGACAACAAAGGTATTGATGCTTTGGTTTATTGTACTGTTTCCCCCGTAGGAGCTGAGAGCAGGTGGAGCAGTGGCCAAGCAGGTGTTCAAGAAGACCTAAAATGGCTTCCCCCCAGGAACCAAAACGGCACCTGTTCATGGATCAGAGGAGCCCTTTGCGGAGACACATCACCGGATGCAAACTAGCAGACCAGTACTCTCCTCTTCAGTTAAACATCCGACCACACGTGTATCCCTCATAATATATTCATTGTAATATATTAATTACAGTCATGGTCACATCTCAATGAAATGTCCTGTAATGAAATGTGAGATTGATTTGAACACTAGTTAGGAATAGCTAGTTGTAGGCATCAAAAGCGAGTTTCTCTAATTGGCTGATGACAAGAGGTGGATGACCAATGAGAAAGTGAGCAGGGCAGATAAAGAAACCAAGGTGTTCTCTGATTGGTTGATGTTGTTGTAGATATAGAGCCAAATTTAGATTTGGCATAATAACCAGCACTTCTTTAACTTTATAAAGACACTTGATCTCTTCAAAGTGGTAAAAAAAGGAAATGTCAAAACATATATATATTTATATAGGCTATATATTTACCCAATCCCTTTGTGACGGTGCCATTAAAAATCAATCGATCAATAAACCAAACACGTCACTGATTTGAGAATGTTTCTTTAGACTGAAATCAAATGTGGGCTACCTTTGAGGCGCTATCATGAAATAAAAATGTAATTCAATGCAAAAGTAATACAAAAAAATGGATGATTGTATTTTAGGAGGTTGGGCCTGTGAGCTAATATTGGTAATGTCCAGTGAGGTAGAGAATGCAACTGAACTGCATTGTCCTGTGGCCTGACTGGTCAGCAGTCTACGGTTAGAACCTTGGCAACTGGTAATACCCTTGGTTTACCCAAGTGGGGATTTGAGAACACCTATACATTTTACTGAAAAGCAACTCATGGAAATCCATAGATTTATGGATTCTATTTCCAACTCTCTTGTTGTTACAGAATCATCTATTTAGCCCTTGGCGAATATATGCTGACGACGCACTGAAAAGATGGTTGAACTGCATTTACCTCAATGCTCAAAGTTTAAATATTGTGGTTTAGTGTTTAAGCTGAATCAATACAAGTGTCAGGGAAAAGATTATGTGCAGAAAATATGTATATGTACAACAGCTAATGCCCACTGACAAAGATGTGCAGATGTCTCGATAAATATGAAATTATTGGAAGTTACGAGTTAATGTTTTTGTGTGAGCGTGCATGTATGTCTGAGCACACACACACACACACAAACATGTGCACACACACACAAACATGCACACACACACACACACACACACACTCAGTCACTTGCACGCGATTGATTGACCACCACTACAATTCCCTCAGTTGCCTCTCACAATTACTATGAAAAGATCTGTCCTCTATACAACTGACCGGCTCCCCCCCCCCCCCCCCCCCCCCCCCCCAGTCCTCCAATACAACTGCCAATCCACCCCCCTTTCCCCTCCCAGAGCTATAAACTATCTTATCAATAGCTCTCTGGCCCCAGTGCCTGTTCAACTCACATAAAAAGGGTAAGAACACACAGGACACAGCATATAGTCCTCTCTCTCTCTCCTTCTCTCTCTCTCTCTCTCTCTCTCTCTCTCTCTCTCTCTATCTCCTTCTCTCTCTCTCCCTCTCCCTCTTTCTCTCTTTCTCTGTCTCTCTGTCTCTCTGTCTGGAGTCAAGATAAACGCTGCTTGCCTTGAGCCTCCACCATGCCTGCGGACTTCAATGGAAAATGGATACTGGAAACCAATGACAAGTTTGAGGAATACCTCAAAGCCTTGAGTAAGACGCTTTTGATTTCATGTGGTGCGATGAAATCCATTCTGATCAATGGTTTCTTTCCTTTTTTGCATGATCATTTGAGTAGTAGTAGTAGTAGTAGGTCTCATGTGTGTGGTTTGTGTTGAGAAAGGAATGCGTTTACACAAGCACTTAAACTGAGTCATTTTATTCTACATTTAAATACACGAATCCAAGGCAACTAAGGTGCATAATTATTGTTACATAATTATCTTTGGATAATATTTGTTCACAACAAATAGCTTAGAATATTGACCATGAAATGCAACATAAAGCCTTGAAAAAGCCTTGAATTGTAATAGAATTGCAGGCCTAGTTGTGTGTTTGGTGCTGGTGACTGCAGGTCATCGGGCAACGCATCAAACTGTACACTTGCCCCTTGGTCTCAAACATGACACTCACACTACTGATCTTATCTCTCACTTCTCCTACTTATCTGTCCATTACACAACTCTTACCTTTCACATTATTTGTGAAATACGATATACATAACTTCAGCATCATAAAGATAACAATAATCATAATTTCAAGTACATATATGTTCATATATATACATGAATATGATATTCACAACACATTGAAAATGCAGAAGAAAATCAATTTCCCATCCTATGTTTCATACCAATATTCCACTCTCACTGTCCTGTTTTTTTTTATAAATAGATATTGATTTTGCAACAAGGAAAATTGCCATCTCCTTGTCGCAGACCAAAGTGGTAACCCAGCATGGAGACTCATTTGACTTCAAAACACTGAGCACCTTCCGGAACTATGAGCACACCTTCACGGTCGGCGTGGAGTTTGACGAGTTCACCAAGGGACTGGACAACAGACACGTCAAGGTAGGCTGCTCAGACCAGCAATGTGTGTAAAGGTTTCTTCTTCCTTGATAATGAAGGGATGTTTTCTCAAGTTCTATATTAACACACTACATATCTAAAGCACATAACCCAGGGTAATGGTTTCTGTAGCCAAAGGGTCCTGGGTTCAATTCCAATGTCGGCAAGTTTAAACCTGCAGCCAGCACGGTCCTCGCGTCTGCTAATAGCAAGCATACATATTGTGAATAAATAGCATCTAAAAATATTTGCTGTCTCAGCAGAGGAAAATATTATTGCAAGATGTAATAACCAGCTATAAAAGATTGGCTTTGGCAATCAAAGGTTGAGTGATGACAAATAGATTGAAACCCCCAATGGCATGTCAGTCCAGAAAATGAAATTTGATTTCATGAGGTTGAGTAAATATTGTGGTGCTTTCTGGCCTTATACTTGTGAAGAAAAATACATGACCAACTTACTTTGACCTCCATCACACTCACCACTGCCAGGTCAAAATGCAGGGAGGAAGCAGCATATGGTAAATGGATTGGCATTTATATGGGCGCTTTTTATCCAAAAGCACTTTATCGTTCGCCTTGACATTCATTCCATTCAAACCCAACCAACACGCCAGTGAGCAGTTTAAGGGGTTTAGGTGAATAGATCTATGCTCAGGGACACCTCAACACTTAAGCTAGGCGGAGAGCCCGGGGATCGAACCATCCAACCTTCCTGTGTCTCCTGAATCGGGTCGACATAATTTCTGTGGCTTGTCTTCCCAGAAGTTCTGGGTGACCTGGGATTGGGGACAAGCCTGGTGTGGCACCCAGAAGGTGGGGAGGAAGGGCTACCGTGGCTGGAAGCACTGGCCTTCGAGGAGACAACGCTTATACCTGGTCGGTTGTTAGGATATCAGGCCTGAATTAGATAGTAAGAAGGGAACGCAGAAACGGATGGACTGGTGGATTGTTTTGGTTCTTTAATAGATTTGTTCTATTCATCCCATTGTTTCTGGTCTCTTTGGAATGTAAGCAGTGGTTAACTTGTCTCTCTCTCTCTTCCCCGCAGGAGTTAACGTGTGAGGATGTGTCGTTTCTGTTCAAGTTTTCCTGCGGAAAGAATAAATGACAAACATTTGGAACACTTTTCATTCACTCATTCGTTCGTTCATTCATTTATTCATTCATTCAATGCACAATGTCTCCATTATTGTTGGCAAAGTTACATATAGGCCATATGACAACACTTATGTTAAAATACAAGCTGTTATACCAGGGTACATTGTAATGATATTTATAATGTATTTAAACAGACAATGATCCATACTTGGCCATTATTCCAATTGTTATTAAAACAATTGTTCTTAAAACTATTTGAAAAGTGCTGACTCACTGATTGCCGATCAACTGAATAGTTATAATTGTGTTTAAGATAACAGTCAAACCATAGGCCTATAGGCCGTTATCTTGTACACGTTCGCATACCTTTTATTAGGCCTGTATTTTAGTATGCAGATAACCAAGATTTGAGTCCTTACATAAAACATCCAACAATAATATCACACTAAGTGCAATATTATATAAGTAGCCTAAGTGGACCCTTTCTTCTCTTTTTCACCAAGATTGCTTCTTTATGTCATCTTTGCAAAAATAAAAAGGAAGTATTGTGTGTGACAACAATTGAGCATATAATAATAATAGTCAAAGTAATAATTAAAATAAATCAATAAAAAAAAGATATATAGGCTAATAATAATAATAATAATAATAAATGTTAAACCGATATTGACCCACTGTGGTTTGTGGTTATTATTATGATTATTATTATGATTATTATTATTAATACTAATAATAATCATACTAATCATAATAATCATAATAATTGTTTAATTAATTGTAAACCAATCCAGTACACAGTACAGTACTTCTGCTGAGCTCAGTCTCACGTATGGTCCCGTCACCATTTCCAGCGCGGACGTCTCGCGAGATTTGAGAGTCAGGAAGTTCCACGTCAGTCTCTGCGCTGTGTCCACTACAGTATCGGGACGTGTCCCTTCAGTCTTCACTGTACATATCCTCCTGATACGGACACAAGATGGTAAGATGTCTGGATGTTATCCGCTTCATTCCTTCTCCCCTGATGTCTGATTCGTGTGTTGTTGGGGTTTATTTTCATCCTCCAGACGCACAGATGCTAGATCCTCTTAGAAAGCCTAGCAGCAAGCTACATGCTATTAGCTTGTGGCAAACCTAACTACCAGTATATATATAATGTATAACATATATATATATATATATATATACTGATTTATCACATTCTATCAATAGTTATTATAATGTTGTCTATAATATTATCTATAACACTACCTCTCATCTCCTCTCATCATCATGTGCTATATTATTATTATTATTATTATTATTATTATTATAATGTTGTCTATAATAGTATCTATAACACTACCTCTCATCTCCTCTCATCATCATGTGCTATATTATTATTATTATTATTATTATTATTATTATGTTGTCTATAAATATTATCTATAACACTACCTCTCATCTCCTCTCATCATCATGTGCAATATTCTTATATAATCCAATAATATTACACTTCAATTCTGCCAAATTGTTTTCGCCGTCTGAATATCTTATCTTGCCTACATATTTGTATATTTTGACTGTACATTTGTAAATCTGTTAGTTTATTTTTATTATTCTGTTCATTTTCATATTGTTTTATTGTACTGTATTGCTATGTAACCTGGCACAAGAATTTCCTTCGGGATTAATAAAGTTCTATTCTATTCTATTCTAATGTTATTAGCTCTATCTATTTGACACATGAAGCAAGCTATGTATATATATATCCCTAAACTCTCACTAGAATGAAACACATTATGTCTGAAAAGCATTTCCTACGAAAGCAACGTCATCCACTATAAGGGTGTTGGTGTGTACGAAGAAAATGATGGCCGTCCTCCTCCTCCTCCTCCTCCTCCTCCTCCTCCTCCTGTGTATCTCTATAGCCTCTGCGGCTGGACATCAAGAGGAAGCTGACGGCCAGGTCGGACCGGGTCAAGAGCGTCGACCTCCATCCCACCGAGCCGTGGATGCTGGCCAGCCTGTACAATGGCAGCGTCTGCGTGTGGAACCACGAAACACAGGTGCGATGTATGATCGGGACATCATCGCATGTTGACTTTTTAATTCATTCACAGTAACTGTGTACCACATGCCAAAGTCAAAGCACACCCCCATATTTCGTCTACACTCTTGTAATAACACAATAGTTACATGGCCGTTTCGTGTAACTTGTCTTTAAGGGTAGGCACCTGACTTTCCAGAGCGAAGGAACTCCTTATTTGTTCAGTGTGTGTTGTGTCAAACTAGATAAAACAATAGTTTCCCCCTTTGGATCATGGTAATAATACTTCCATATAGTGTTAGTTACAAGACAAGCATCACATGTATAGCCTCTTACATGATGTTTAATGAAATCCTACATTGTTCTAATGAAAGGAAATGCATTGTTATGACCTCAATTATTACACTATTATAGGCTAATTACTATACTATTATTATGAACACATTTTACCTTCTGTTTGTAGACCCTAGTGAAGACATTTGAGGTGTGTGACCTCCCTGTAAGAGCCTCCAAGTTTGTGGCCAGAAAGAACTGGGTGATCACCGGCGCCGTAAGTCATAGTTATCTTCTTAGTTAGCTTTGCTATGTCCTCTCAGTTGAATGAATACATACAATTAAATAAGAATTTCGTCAGTATGTTTGTCTTTTTTGACCACAATGGAAAATATTCTGAAATGACTGTCGTATTGTTTGTCTAACTGTTCTCCTCCCTCCTGCCCGCCACCGCAGGACGACATGCAGATCCGCGTGTTCAACTACAACACCCTGGAGCGGGTGCACATGTTCGAGGCTCACTCGGACTACATCCGCTGCATCGCTGTGCACCCCACCCAACCATACATCCTCACCAGCAGCGGTGCGTAGAAACAAATCTAATCCCTCTCCCTTTTGTTGGCCAAGTTCAGGGCATTAAATAGTAACGGTAATGTTAATTTGCTTGGGCGTTAAGGTGTGGGTTTGCCCTGGTAAACAATCAGCACTGCTGAAATAATTGTACCAATGTGTTTATAATCACGGCCATGTCTTACCCTTATGCTGTCAAATCTGCTTCCATTGTTTACCCTGACAAATACAAATACATAAATAAATACTCTAACTTTTGTGGATGAAGCCATAGCTGGTTTATAAGTCGTTACAAAAACACTCATTTGTGTGTATGTGTTTGTGTGCAGATGACATGCTGATCAAGCTATGGGACTGGGACAAGAAGTGGTCGTGCAGCCAGGTGTTTGAGGGGCACACTCACTACGTCATGCAGATCGTCATCAACCCCAAAGACAACAACCAGTTTGCCAGCGCGTCTCTGGACCGAACCATTAAGGTACACTCTACTAGTCCTCATCTAAACCGTATGTTGCAATCAGTGGTTTGTGCCTTTGAAAGTAGTGTTGCTTTCCTTTTTCTTTTGTTATTGCTGTTGCCTATTGCTGTGTTTGTGGCCGTATAACACGACTACATTAGTCATGAGAACACCAGAGAAGAGGATTCACCTTTATGAGACTTTACTGGTTGAATCCAAACTTTAACACAACATATCCAGATCAATGCCCACCTAACAACTGCAATGGACGTATTACTGAAACATAAAGTAGTCCCTTATTATAATGTGGGCTATACTTTAGGATTCACACATTTAGACTAGCGTTACACAATTTCAATTATGGATTATATCTGTTCAGGTGGTCATTCAGTTCACCACCATCTAAGGTAAAAGGCTCTACAATCATTCTGTCTTTTGCCCACCAGGTGTGGCAGCTTGGGTCCTCGTCGCCCAACTTCACCTTGGAGGGCCACGAGAAGGGAGTGAACTGCATCGACTACTACAGCGGCGGGGACAAGCCCTACCTCATATCAGGGGCCGACGATCGCCTGGTCAAGATCTGGGACTACCAGGTAGGAGAAGCCATCTCCCCTTGTCCTACTATATATTACAAGAACATAACTGTATGGAATGTGATAATAACACCAATTTTCCTGTGTGTCTTTTAGAACAAGACGTGTGTCCAGACCCTGGAAGGCCATGCTCAGAACGTCTCCTGCGTCAGCTTCCATCCAGAGCTGCCCATCATCATCACAGGGTCCGAGGATGGTGAGGAACACACACTTACCTACACCTACGCACACACACACACATTCTTTTTTTCCTTTACCTAACACAACCCAACCTCTCCCAAGTGATGTACTACTTACTCATCACGATTTAGCCTTTTTTTCCTTTGTCCAGGTACGGTGCGAATCTGGCACTCCAGCACCTACCGTCTGGAGAGCACCCTGAACTACGGCATGGAGCGGGTGTGGTGTGTGTGTGGCCTCCGCGGCTCCAACAACGTGGCCCTGGGCTACGACGAAGGCAGCATCATCATCAAGGTGAGCCCAAGGAAGAGCAATGGCTTCCCCCCTGAAAATGTCACACTTCAGTCATACTGACTGGTAACCTTCTGCACGTGTGCAGAGAGAAAGGGCTCAGCATTCTGGGGGTCGTAGTCAGTTTTGAGAGGTGGTCCTCTCTACCGCGCTTAACGATGATGTGTGTGTGTGTGTGTGTGTGCGCGCGCTGTCGGTGGCTTTTTATCTCACTCGAGAGGAAAACCGTCATCTGGTCTTCTAAAGCTGTTTGCACAGAGTTTATTTATTGCAATAGTAAAAATAAATTGCAGCCCATTGCATTCTGTCTCCAATTTTTAAAGCGTCGCTAAAGAATGATATGTAGCCCATCTCTCAAAAGTGACATGATCAATATTTATTTATGATTGCAGAAAATATAGCCGTATTTCTGTAAGCGAAAGCAAAAATTGTGCAAAAGGGTTCTGTTGCAGCATCTACACTGACAACAATTCTCTGCTGAACTGTGTTATTGTATTGCGTTGCCTCACCTTCTCTCCACCACCACGCCAGCTGGGTCGAGAGGAGCCAGCCATGTCCATGGACGCCAACGGCAAGATCATCTGGGCCAAGCACAGCGAGGTGCAGCAGGCCAACCTGAAGGCCATGGGGGACACGGAGATCAAGGACGGGGAAAGGCTGCCGCTGGCCGTCAAGGACATGGGCAGCTGTGAGATCTACCCCCAGACCATCCAGCACAACCCCAACGGAAGGTAAGAGAGAGACACACATGCACACGTACACACATACTATCATGATAAACATGTCTTGTTTTACACGTGGTTCTAGCACGCATATTATTCCCCTTCTTACTACAGAAAGTAGCAACCTATATTAAATGGTAAATGGATTGCATTTATACAGCGCTTATATAGCACTTTTATCCAAAGTGCTTTACAGTTGCCTGACATTCACCCATTCATACACCAACGGCGGTGTCAGCCATGCAAGGTAACAACCAACACGTCAGGAGCAGTTAGGGGGGATCAACCCAGCAAGCTTCCTGTTGCCAGACCCGCTCTTACCTCCTGAGCTACTGCCGCTCCACAATGGGGAACCGAAATTAAATTGGGGGGGAAAAAATGACGACGTCAACTAAATGCCCACACAGCCATATTTTTAATATAGTAATTATAGGCCTGTAATTGAATATATACCGTATAATTGAAATGTTAGGCCTTCATGGTGGTGGTGCTGGAAAGAGAGCATTTTGCAGTGTTTGGGGAGAGCCCTGTTGCTATGCTTAAGATTATAGAAGACATACGAATGCCTTTAAAAATAACACTTTTCGTTGGTTATATAAGTGATATTACAGTGAGTCATTTTAGCAAAATAAAGGGTGAAACGGGGTGATGCAGGACCCCCTGACACGACCGGGCTTCTTGCTCCCCCCAGTGGACGTAGGCTGTACAACAATATTATGGCCATGCACATTTGATGCAATTTTCTTATTTTATTGATATTTTGCAATTAGTAATTAATTCATAATAATGCAATGGGTTAGAGGGTTCCTTGTCCATTTTACAGCATTAGTTCTCTGAGAATCTCTTTCAAGTAAAATTGGTATTGTCACTGATATATCCCTATCTGAATTGATATTGAATCGCAACTCGAATTGAATTGAGGGGCCTTGTGTGAATCGGAATCAAATCTATTCGGGAAATCTGAGTGGCGATACCCAGCCCTTAATGTGTGTGTGTGTCGTATCTGTGCCTCAGGTTCGTGGTGGTGTGCGGTGACGGAGAGTACATCATCTACACGGCGATGGCCCTGAGGAACAAGAGCTTTGGCTCAGCACAGGAGTTTGTGTGGGCGCACGACTCCTCCGAGTGAGTACATCCTTCATGAACTCATTATCGTGTTATGAACTAAATATGAACTCTTGCTAAACCTCCCCCTCCCCTTTCCTCTTTGATCACCATATATATGTAGATACGCTATCAGAGAAAGCAACAGCATCGTCAAAATCTTCAAGAACTTCAAGGACAAGAAGTCGTTCAAGCCAGACTTTGGCGCTGAAGGTAACCTTAAAGGAGACATACTATACCACCAGGTGAGCATGATTAGCCATTCCAAGCGGTTTTAAAAACCCGGTTGGAATGGCCCCACATCACAAGTGGGAGGGTCCACCTAGAAGTATGCTGGACAGATCAGACTACCAGCCTACCCAGTGGACTGTAGCAACTGGTAGGCTGATCTAGTATCCACCATACATCTGCGTGGACCCCGCCCCCCACTTGTGATGTCAAGTGGGGCCGTTCCATTCCAACCGGGTTTTTGAAACCGCTTGGAATGGCTAATCACGCTCAAGCCTGGTGGTATAATAGGGAGTCCTTTTAATACACATATCAAATCCTGGGTGAGAAAATGTGGGTTGCAGCCATCGCTCTGATGTTTAAGCGTGCGCTTGTTGGATGGATTTCCCCTCATGCAGGCATCTATGGGGGTTTCCTGCTCGGGGTGCGGTCGGTGAACGGCCTGGCCTTCTACGACTGGGAGAACACGGAGCTCATCCGACGCATTGAGATCCAGCCCAAACACGTAAGAAGACTCTCTCCCTCCCAGAGTCACGTCTGCCATGCAAACACTTCCTGGTTTTAATTGGATGCAGCTTTTCCTGCTGCTTAACGATTGCCGGAGTCTGTGCGGGATAACCTGTTATTGCCTTTTATGAGAGGTAAATCTGTCTCTTCTTGTTTGCCCTTCGATTCTGAACCGAACAATATTAAACCATGTTGTGGCCATATGTTGCTTTCCTTCTTTTCCCCTGTAACTCTCTATCTTTCTCTCTCTCTCTCCCTCTCTCTCTCTCCCCCCCTACCTGTGGTCTCTCTCTCTCTCTCGCTCTCTCTCTCTCTCTTCCCCCCCCCTCTCTCTCTTCCCCCCCTCTCTCTCTCTCCACTGCATGCCCGGTGCAGATCTTTTGGTCGGACTCCGGGGAGCTGGTGTGCATCGCCACAGAGGAGTCTTTCTTCATCCTGCGCTACATGGCCGAGAAGGTCGCCACCTCCCAGGAGTCCAACGAGGGCATCACAGAGGACGGCATTGAAGACGCCTTCGAGGTGTGTGAGCGTGTGTGCGTGTGCGTGTGTGTGTGGTTTCCTTCTGTTTGTTTATGTAAATGGACTTCTGTAGGGTCAGTGTAGTTGAGGTTAAACATGTGCTGTGTATACCTATTTCCCCCGCAGTCATCACTTTAGTTCAAAGCTATGTTTAACTTTCTCATTGCAGGAATTAGTCTTGTTGCAAAAATGTCTTTACTACTAATCTGAAGGATATAACCCATGCATGCATTGGTTAAAAAGGTTGAGAAACCAAATATTATATAATTTCTCATATTTATGTACATATAAGACAATATTTATTGATCTGATTAATGATCAGACATGATTATGTTGAATTTTCCTTATAGCCACAGCTGTCCATTCTAACCCATCCTGACTGGTCTCCCTTTTTTTTTTTACAAAGGTCCAAGGAGAAATCCAGGAGATAGTGAAGACGGGACTCTGGGTGGGAGACTGCTTCATCTACACCAGCTCTGTCAACAGACTCAACTACTTCGTAGGAGGGGAGATCGTCACTATTGCTCACCTAGACAGGTACAGATAACAAGTTGTGAGAGAGGGGATCTGTCAAATAGTTTCCCACATCTCTAAATATCCTCATTTCGTCCTTGGCTGTTATAGAAAATGTTTTATACCCCTCAATGGTTATGACGATGACTAAATGACTTGTCATGACTAAAGTTATAGGCTACTGTACGTCTATGGCTATATATTGTCCAGAGTGCTGTATACATAGTTCTGTATCAATAATATTATTGTTGGATTAAAGGAAGAGTAAGGGCTGTCTACATTGGAGCCTCGTATGCTGCTATGGATAGAAGCCAGAGTCACAGTCAAAGCGTGTGGACACCAGCCAAACATTAACATTCTCAACATCAACAATTTACCACCCTGGCATAAACAGTCAGTGTCTGCACTGTGCCAACACCGTTCTTCATGCAGGACCTCCGATAGTTCATGTAAAAAAAAAATATATATATATATATATCCAAAAATGTACACAAATCATCATTGTGACATGGTGACATCACAAGTGGGAGTGTCTAGATGTCTGATGACTAGATCAGACTACCAGCCTACCCAGGACTGGGCTGTACCAACTGGTAAACTGATCTCGTCCACATACATCTAGGGAAACCCTCCCACTTGTGATGTCACTATGTCACAATGACATAGTGACCTGTTTTTTTAAACGGCTTGTAATGACTAATCGCTATAATAGGTCCCCTTTAAGCTGGCCTGATTGTATGCGACCTCCTCCTCCACCTCCGGCAGGACCATGTACCTCCTGGGCTACATCCCCAAGGACGACCGCCTCTACCTGGGCGACAAGGAGCTCAACATCGTCAGCTACTCCCTGCTGGTGTCCGTGCTGGAGTACCAGACGGCCGTGATGAGGCGGGACTTCGGCATGGCCGACAAGGTGCTGCCCACCATCCCCAAGGAGCAGAGGACCCGCGTCGCCCACTTCCTGGAGAAACAGGTGAGCGGAGCTGGAGCAGAGATGAAGCCTTCTTATTAGCTTCAGGAGCATTGGATATTGTTCTTATAAATCAATTAAAGTATAGGGAATATTATATATCCACTCGCATATGCAGTACACTTGTATATGCTGGGTGTTGGATACCAGCATACCAAAATTAGTACACAAAGATCCACTAAACACAACGTCAACACAAAGTCTAAGTGAGCCAGTGGAGTGGAGAAGTGAGTTGTTAGTGTTTTGTGGTTGAATCCTATTTTTAAGAGGTGTGTGTGTGTGTGTGTGTGTATGTGTGTGTGTGTGTGTGTGTGTGTGTGTGTGTGTGTGTGTGTGTGTGTGTGTGTGTGTGTGTGTGTGTGTGTGTGTAAGAGGTGTGTGTGTGTGTGTGTGTGTATGTGTGTGTGTGTAGGGTTTCAAGCAACAGGCCCTGGCCGTGTCCACGGACCCGGAGCACCGATTTGAGCTGGCCCTGCACCTCGGGGAGCTGAAGATAGCCTACCAGCTGGCCGTGGAGGCGGAGGTACAACACTCACGCATTTTTTTGGCTTGGAATTGTTTTAATCATATTCAATTACAACCGTCGATTTCACGATTGCCACCATAAACCCCCCACCCCCCCTCCCTCCCCTGACAACGGTTACCATAGTACTGATGTGGCTTGGTATGGTGAGGTTAGCTTCGGTGAATTGAACCTAAACAACCGAAGCGCTTTCCACTTCACAAGCGCAAGCCTCGTGAAGACGACCGGTTGTCATGGGGAAAGTGGGTTGCCGTGACACCCACTTAACAAACGCCCACCCCTTCCCCCTCCACCCTTTCCCTTCTCTCCCCCACCACAGGCGGAGCAGAAGTGGAAGCAGTTGGCGGAGCTGGCCATCAGCAAGTGCCAGTTCGGCCTGGCCCAGGAGTGCCTGCACCACGCCCAGGACTACGGCGGTCTGCTGCTGCTGGCCACGGCGTCTGGCAACGCCGCCATGGTGAGCAAGCTGGCCGAGGGCGCCCAGAAGGATGGCAAGAACAACGTGGCCTTCATGACCTACTTTCTGCAGGGGAAGTGAGTACACTGGGGGGAGAGAGGGAGGGAGAGAGAGAGAGAGAGGGAGTGTCTGTGAGAGAGAGTGAGTGAGAGAAGCAGGCAGTCAGGGTTGTCTGTTATAGCAGTTGTACCTAATTTACGAATAATCCACTTTCTGTCTCACATGCCTGAACGAGTGGCCTTGGTAACGGCAACAGAGAGGTGGATAGGAGCGATATTGTTGCACACAAGAGATGGAAAAATTCAATTGAAAATACATTCGAAATAGGCCATTGGTTTTACTTGTCGCCATAGTTTCACAGGCATTACCATTCAACCTTACCAATCTGTATGCTATTTATTTTCCTCTATCATCCTGTGTGTACCGCTGGGAACCACACGCCTACCCCTGAATGTCCTTGCACCCCTTGTTGGGAATCGCTGTGTTTATAGGACCAGAGTGGACCAATCAGAATGCAATTGATTGGATCGGAGTTGCTGATTCGTTCTCTTCTTTTCATGACTTTGTTTCCCCCCCCCCCCCCAGCCCACACCAGGTTGGACCAGTGTCTGGAGCTGCTGATCAGGACCAACAGGCTGCCAGAGGCGGCCTTCCTAGCCCGCACTTACCTGCCCAGCCAGGTGTCCCGGGTGGTCAAGCTGTGGAGGGAGAGCCTGGCCAAGGTCAACCAGAAGGTCAGTCGCTCGATCGGGAAACTCTACGTCTCGTGGATTTTTAATATGAAACGATCATGCATGTTCACTTTTTTTTGCTCCCTGCTCATTTGATTTTGGAAGGCGGCCGATTCGCTAGCAGACCCCACCGAGTACGAGAACCTGTTCCCCGGTCTGAGGGAGTCATTCGGAGCGGAGCACTACCTCCGAGAGACCTGCCTGGGAACCTCGAGGCCCGCCACCGACTACCCCCTTGTGACGGTCAGTTGTGGGAAGGCTACAGGGGTTTAACTGTAACTCCTTTGTGTTTGTCTCATTGTCATTATAACGAGTGACGCACACACATCGTATATTGAAACCTTGTGTCTTGTGTACTCATTAGCCCAATGAAGACAGAAACATTCTCGAGGAGGCCAAGGACTATGAGCCCCAGGGAACATTCCCTGCCCCCGCGCAAACAGTGAGCCTTCCAAACACTTGACTTACCCTACACATGACTTGACACAGATAAATGTTATTATAATCGTTGATGTGTGGTTACATTAATACTCTCGTACGCGCTTGCCTCGGTCAGCAGTTGGAAGATGACGATGAGCCGACCCCCGTTGCCGGGATGATGGCGTCTATGATGGCGGCGGTCTCGGCACCCATGGTCGCGGCCGTGTCGGCCATGACACCCTCGCAGCCTCCCGCCGTGGAGGCGTCCGGGGAGGAGGAGGGAGCCGGTCACTCGTCACAGAAAGATAAGGTGGGGTTCTCTCTCTCTCTCTCTCTGTTTTTATCACTCTCTGTCTCTCTCTCACTATTTTAATGAAGCGTTCTTATCTTCATATTGTACAATATTCTTCTGTTGACTGAATGGGTTACACGCGACTTCTTGACTTCTTGAAGTCGGTCACCCATACTTCTGACCCCCGGTGTTTGTGTTGACGTGCTGCTTCTCTCTTGCCCTTCCAGTCACTGGACGACCTGGATGTGGACCTGGACAACATGGAGCTGGATGATATCGACACCACCGACGTCAACCTGGACGACGACTTTCTAGACGACTAGGACAACGTTCCCCCACCCCCCACTGGCAATCCCTAACCCCCCAGCAAAATGTATTTAAGAATTAAGAGAGACCAAACCTCCCCCCCCCCCCCCCCACACACCTTTAGCATTTATTTTATTTTTTTTTGTTTTATTTGTACTTGAAATGTGTTCTGTTGTCACATCCTGCCACAGTCGAAACATTTGTGAAGGGGATTTAATCTTTTTTCACGTAGAAGGAAGGAAATGCTACTTACCGGTATGTCTATTTCAGAATTACATTTTGTATGCGATTCATTACTTGCTGTCACTAATGAGCCTGTGCATTGAGTTCCGTATTTACTCTTCTGTGGCTTATGGTGGTGCATCATTTATCAATTGGTCGAATAAACGGCAAATTGTTGTACATATTCACTTTTGTGTCGTAAAGTCTTTTACTTTTCTATTGGCAATCGAATGGACACATGTTCATATGAAGGTTTCATGGGCAGTTGCACTATTAAAACATATAAGCGCACATTTGAAGTCAAGGCAATTGACGGAAATATGTCGAAGAAAGGGAAAATGCATTATGGGAAAAGACAAACAATCACAGGGTAGAAAATAAATACATAAACATTTTAAGATATCTGTTAAAGCTTGACTGGGATCATTTATAGATAGATGGCAAATATAGTTCTTATAAATGCACTGACAGTGTGCCGGAAGATATACAGTATCTGTTCACTATCAAGTAGATGAGCAGGAGATGACATACAAACGAGTCTTCTCTGGTGCACAAACATATTCCCTTTTTTTAACAGGCATCAGCAGATGCCAGTCGGTACAGGTAGAACGCACAATATACAGCATATATATGTATATACTCCAGAATCAGGTTTATTGCCAAGCAGTTTTCACAGGCAAGAAACATGCTTTTGTGAATTGTGCACAACATTGAACATTAAACGGAAAGTCTTGATCGGTCCAATCAAATATGGCCCATTTAGAAAATAGGCTCTTCCAATTTCAAGCAAATACATTTTTATTTCGACAGAAATTAAGCTGAATTAAGGGGATAACAATCATACTTAGCAGGTTTACAGTATGAATTGCTCCCACAACACCACCACTATGGCCCATAGTATAGTATATATAGGGCGTTTTGCACGTAAGAATTTAACTCACTTGCTTATACTTGTGTAAACTGTGAAGTGACAATAAAATACTTAAAAATTACTTGAAAATACAGAATGTGTTCCCTGCCTGCCGTACTCCTCCTCTCCGGTAGGTGGCGCCCCACTGTGACCGGGTCGGAGGAACCCCCCTGACAGCGGCGGCGGCGGTAGCGGCAGCAGCGGCGGCGGCAGTGGTGCTTCGTGTGCGAGCGACCAAGTAACGAGCTCAGCGGGCCAGCCGGAGATGGTCGTCGTCGTCGATGTTGTGTTTTTTTTTTCGCACCCCCGTTTTAAACTATTTTCCGCGGCGTTGGGTTTGTGCTTTCCGAGGGCGCACACCGTGATTACCCCGAGCGTCCCTAACAGTTTGGAACTTTTTTTTGGGACTTGGTTGGCCAAGCTGGCGTGAAAAGAGCGGCGGCGTCGGAAGAGAGAGAGACCACACACACACACACACACACACAGTGAGAGAGAGAGAGAGAAAGAAACCGGGAGCTTCGCGGCGAAGAGCGAGAGTCTCACGGCCCGGCCCCGCAGCGCCACAGGGACGGGGTGACGGGGGGGGGGTGGGTCGGTGGGTCCGATGGTGGGGCCTGCCTGCCTGCCTGCCTGCCAGACACACACACACACACACACACAGACCGACAGACAGACGGGGAGAAGGGGGGGCTTCATGCTCTCGCCCCCCAGCCGTGTGTGTGTGTTGTGAGAGATGGGGGAGACTAAGATCATCTACCACCTCGACGACCAGGAGACGCCGTATCTGGTGAAACTGTCCGTGGCGGCGGACAGGGTGACTCTCGCCGACTTCAAGAATGTCCTCAAGAAGCCCAACTACAAGTTCTTCTTTAAATCTATGGACGATGATTTCGGGTAAAAACTTGACTCGTTAGTTAGTTAGTTGTTATTATTATTATTATTATTATTAGCGCGACCCCTGGCTGTCTTTAGCTAGCTGCTACTACTATACGACCTCTCCTTTGTTAGCGGCTGCTAGCGCTCAGCATAGCACAGCCTCTCTCCCCCCATCCCCCCCCCCCCCCACCTTGAGCCACCAAGTGGTCCCAGTAAACCCAGTGTTGTGTCGTGTCCTACACATCTGTTTACACTGCCACCAGTTTAGCGGCGCGTTTTGTTTGTCCGTGTCCACTGACAACGCTTGCGATCTCTTGTTTTTTTGTAACCTTTCTTCACGATACACCCCCCACCCCCACACACACACACACACTCACTGTGGTGTTGACGACGTGTTAGATAGAAAAGCAGCATGTTGTTGTTGTTGTTGTTCAATCCAATAAGCTTTATGTGCACTACTACTACTACTACTACTACTAGTAATACTGTCAGTTTTGGGCGAGATCATATCGTAAAGGTTGCCTAATGACGAGCAAATGTCACAATGGAAGTGATCAGTGAGTGAGTCCAGGAGGCCCCTGCTGTTGTCCTTTGGCCCCGAGGAATGTGGCCCTGGACACAGGAGTGCCCTTTTTTTATTTTTATTAACGTCTGCGTTAAACGTGACCAGGATGTTCATATCTTTTATACAAGCCACATATGTATGCACACATAGAAAGACTTTAGACTGATCACTTGGTCTTTATGCTTGTGTGTGTGGAGAAAGTTAATATATGGGTGGGGCACAGCTTATAGGCAGTTCCAAACATAATAGAACATGCATTAATCTAACACATGCACAAAGAGAAGGAGAATAACTTGGGGCGAATCATGCAGTTGATTTTTCTATAAATAAGCAAATTGAATAGTTTGAACCCACTTGAGGATACTTTGGAATGCAGGAGTAAAGGTAACCAGTTTAACAGGAATGGAGATCAGAGAGCCCCATTATAAGCAAGACTTGTGTTGAGCACGCAGTGACCACCTCGGCTTACTTGTTTTCTACAGGGGGAAACCAATACTGCCAAGTCTATGCCATGTTAACACCCCCATTGTTGAAGCCAGATGAATCACACAACTGATGCCTATCTTTTGAGGGCAAAAACGCCGCTACAGGTTCACAAGTTTTGGCAGCCCCACGAGAGGATTAGTGGAAAGGTGGCTTGCCTGCATAGACAACAGGGTAGCATGCTCAGTACCTGGTGTCATTGAGTTGAAGTTGCTGTGTTGGGGTGTATTTTCTAGGCCAATGTGCTGTCTGGGGCAACCCATGAGAGGTTGTGATTGGCTCGAACCCTGGGACTCTTCCTTTTGAGGAGAATACTTTAATCCTGACTATTTCTCATCAAGATGCAAACCTGTATTTTCTACATTACTCAGTAAAGTTGAAATACCCCTGTGTTTGAAAACTACGAGTGAACTAGTTTTGAAACTACATTTGAATGAAGAGTCATAGTGTTAAAAACTTTATATTAGGCTATATTGTATATTCACTTTTAGTGTTTGGAGAAAAACACAATATATAGCGTTGGTTAAACTGTTGCACAACTGGTACGAAGATGAGGTTACATTTAAAGGCACGCTGTTTTATGGCCTGAGAAGGAATTTGACTTTCTTAAACGATTAAGTGCATGGTCACTGCTCGCCAAAACCACTGCTTTTATGACAGTATTGACGGCTAAATGGTCAGAAACTAAAATGTCGCATTTTAAAGTGCCCCGTGTCGTCAATATTTACAGTCAGTGTCCCTGCTGGTCGCCTTACGATCCAATCCATACTTCTTTTTGTTTCTTTCCTTGTCAACCAACTCGAAGGTGTTGTACTTGTGTGTGTGTGCGTGCGCGTAAAGATTCACTGATCCAAACCCATGTCTTCCTGCTCACAGGGTGGTGAAGGAGGAGATCTCCGATGACAACGCCAGGCTGCCCTGTTTTAATGGCCGTGTCGTGTCGTGGGTATGTTTCCCCCAAGATATGTACCATGCGGAGGGGAGGGTGGGGGTTTGTGTGTGTTTGCTAAATTTGGACAGTGTTGAGTTAGTGTATTTGTTTTAGCTAGTGTGTGTGTGTGTGTGTGTGTGTGTGTGTGTGTGTGTGTGTGTGTGTGTGTGTGTGTGTGTGTGTGTGTGTGTGTGTGTGTGTGGTGTGTGTGTGTGTGTGGTGTGTGTGTGTGTGTGTGTGTGTGTGGCCATCTGTTGGACATGCCACGGCCGGCCGGGCAACAGCCATCAAGTCTCCTGGGTTGGGGGCGGGCGGGGGGGGGGGGCATGTATCTGTGTGATAATGTCATAATATCATTATCACCTAATGACCTCATGAGTGAGACAAACACACACACACACTTTTGCTTGTTCGTTCTCTTTTTTTTTGGGTTGTTTTCTAAGCGGCTGGCTGGCAACGACGTACAAAATTGCACACACACCGTTTCCGTCCGCCGTGGTACGTAATTAAACGTACGCTCCCGCCAACTTGCATGAACCACACATAGAAGCCCGGACTCCCTCCAAAAAAACAACTGGGCACCAATTCATGGCCGTCCACAGTGTACTGTACGTACAACAAGACATCTGGTCCTGGTGTGTGTGTGTGCGTGTGTGCGCACGTTTGTGTGTGCGTGTTCTCCCCTTCCTTCCTTCCTCGTCCTCCACCTCATGGAGATTGGATTAGAAGAAGAGACAAATAAAATCACAGGGTTGGGGTGGGTGGGTGGGTGGGTGGGGGTTGGGGGGGGGAGAAATACTCCTCCACAAAGACGCTCCCCTCCACGCCGCCTAACGAGGAGATTGAATCACCCACAGGCGGCCCGTGGAGGAATGAATCGGAGGAGGAGACAAGTCGGCCGTTTGTGTCTGTCTGTTACATGTAAGGGCGCTAACGTGTCAGCCTGATTGAATGCAGTGTGCTGAGATTTATGGGGGTGGAGTCTCTTTCTGTGTGTGTGTGTGTGTGTGTGTGTGTGGTTTTTGTTTTTTTGTGTGGTTTTTTTTTGTACTTTTCTCTTCTCATGGCCGGTGGTCAGTTTTATTAGCCCTGCTACGTGTCTGAAGGGCGAGAATCGCTTCAGACGCTCAGGCATAGTCTTATTGTTTAGCCTTATTTAGTCTTTCTTTCTCTGTGCTTCCTGTTGTATGTGTGTGTGTGTCTGTGTTTTACATGGGAGAGAATGTGTCCTACTGAGCCCCTGGTGACGATGGGGGGGGGGGCGGGGGTGAGAAGAGAGAGAGAGATGGTTAACATAGTTGTAATTACGAGCCCGGTGCTTTGCTGTTTGATGGCCTGCCCCGTGTTCATCTGTTCAGGCGATGATCTGACTGATTGGTCTCTAGGGGGGGGGGTCAGAGCCAGAGTCTGGGTCACTGTCGTCACAATCCATCACATCCTTCAAGACGCTGGGCTTAATCCCCCTTCCCCATCAACTGCCCCTGACTCTGTATCCGTATCGGGTCTGTCTGTCTGCCTGCCTGTCTGCGTAGCACTAATTTGGTTTGTTGCTTTGCTACCGTTCCTGCACCGTCGTAATAATATGCGCTGCTCTCGAAACTAAAGGCGCACACGCTGTTAATCATACGGTGTGTGTGTGTGTAAATTAAATTATATATGCAGGATGTCGAGAGTAATATAAATGCTCCTAACTTCCACAAGTCACTTAGCGCTTCATTTTATAGGCAATATACTATGAATAGTCATGGTTTCCTTCGGGCAGAACTTGGCGAGACTTAATAAGGGCGTATATTTTTCCCTTTTTATTTTTTTTTTAAAGGGGTGTTGATTATATAATGTTAATTCACTGCTGTCCGCGGCTGGTTTCTGTCTGGGTGACCACTAAAACAGGAATTATATCATTAGTGGCTTAGCTGAGACTGTTCGTTTTCATTGGGCTGTACAGCGCCATCAATCTGTCTTCTTATCGTTTCTGGAATCAAAATCTTAATCATAGGGAAATACTGCCTCGGAATCCGGCCTCGCCTTGCCGTCCAATTCCAGCCACAATGTTCCGTCTCCGATGATCCAAATTGACCTTAGTGTTCCTGGATTTTTCCCGTCACTGTGTCTGTGCGGTGGTGTGGTCTGCTTCTCTTACGCCTATGTCTCTGTGTCTCTCCCTGCTGGGCCTCTGGCCGGAACCTTCCTGTCCTCTTTTCCTGTCTCTCCACGTGTCCCCACAGCTGGTCTCCGGGGACGGCGCCCAGTCCGACGGGGGGTCCGTGGCGGACAGCACGGAGCAGCCGCCCGCCCTAGAGAGAACTGGCGGGATCGGAGAATCCAGGCCCCCCTCTTACCAGTCAGTAGTACCTCCCCCTGTTGTGAATGCCTGTGTACTGGGAGGGAGAAGAGTGTGATTTAAAGCATATGGGGTGGAAATGTATTGAGCATTGTGTGTTGTTCGAATTTACATTTGTGTTGTCTGCCTTAAATCTCCCTTCTCCCCGACGTAACAATCATGAGCTTAATATGAAATATACCCCATGATTCTCAAAACACAACTTTCTTTTCTACCTGGTGTGCGTTGCCAACACACCAAATGTTGACTTGGTTACACAGGGTCCTGGTCCTCCGAAGTTGTGGTGCTGCTCCTGGCATAGTTTTAGCAGGATAAAACCCAATATGCATCTTGATAGATGTGAACAAAAGACTTCCCGGCACCAAACGTCCAACCGACTTAAATTGCACTAATGCCATCCTGTCTGTCTTCGAGTTGTGTGAAATATGATTATTTTCCATTTTTCATAACGTGCATGGAAGTCTTATTTGAAGACCGGGGGAGTGCTGACTTCACCTTTCATGGCTGCCGACACAAGACACTCTGTCTGTGTCTGTGTGATGTTGGAAACAAATGCAGGACTAATGTCTGGTGGAATAAAGTTCTGTAGAATCAATAGCAAAAGTGCACTCTGAGACCGAGATGATTGGGATGCACATGCAATGGCTTTAGGCTGTAATGTGACCCCCGAGTGATTGTGAAAAACGTTCCAATAAGGGAAAGGATGAGTAATAGGAAGTATAAAATAGCGATACGATTTTAAAGAGAGCTGCACTGCTTCACTCTTTCGTCACTCATTTATTAAAACGTCCTTCCAACTTCCGTCCACCCCGCAGCGGGAAGGCGGCGAGCGGCCGGGACACGCTGGACAACGCCACAGAGACGGGCTCCGTTGTGTCCCAGCGGAGGGAGAGGGAGAAACCTCGCAAGAAGCACAACAGCGACCACGGTGAGAGAGGCTCTGCGTTGTTTCCGTCCTAGTCTCTGATGTGTACTCCCCCTGTCCCGTTTATCTGAAGACAGGCACATGTACTGTATATATGAACGTGTCAAACAAGGCAGACATGAACGTGTCTTTCTTTTAGTTATGTTATCTTCACCTAGAAACTGTCGATTCCAAGCCGAATAGTAGATTTTAACTTTCAACTAAATTATCTGAATGTTGTCTTTTTACCTGCCAGTGTGGACAACTCTACCCACCGAGAAATTGTTTTTTAATATGCAACCTTTTATTTTTTTGTTTACCTGCCAAATGGTAAAATCTACCAGCCATTGGCTGGGGGCAGGTGTTAATTTGTTAATGGGTGCTGCTGTATATTATATTATAATGGGAGGAAAATCGACCGCCAGCATTTCTCATATCTCAACGCTAACCCAAATCAGAGAGACAACTGCCCAGGTTTGTCAACATTAAATTGTGCCATAATATGGCATAGAGTAGAAAATGTATGCAGGGTACGGATTGTCGAATCCGTATTTAGTGTTCAAAGTCAAACTGGCTGTTGTGGGGGCTTTTATTTGGACTGATTAGATTTTTCTGGTAGATTTTCCTGCGGCCCAGACAAACAGCCCTTGTTTCTTATGTAATCAAAGCTTCTCTCCTTCTCTTTTCTTTTTTTTGGCGGGGGGGTAAGCTAAAACTTTCCACTTTGTGTGTGTGTGTCTTCCCCGTTCCCTTCCCATCCCCATCCCTAGGTGGAAAGAACGGCTTCTCGTCGCGGGGGATGGGCCGCGGGGGACCCGAGTACGACAGCTGCTCCTCCTTCATGAGCAGCGAGCTGGAGTCCACCTCTTGCTTTGACTCGGAGGACGACGACGACGCCACCAGCAGGTCAGGGACTACACTTCCCAGAAACCCGGCGGCGGAACCGCTGGTCCCGAACTGGCCCTAAAACGACACTCATTCTAGCCCCCCCTGCTCTTTCGAGTTTTTCACCTTCTATGCTTCATTATAAATGTTTTCCTCCCCCCTACCTAAACTGAGTTGAAGCAGAGTAATTGCGCGTCTGAGATCCTTGGCTATGATTTCAGATCAGCACTGTTAGTTGTCTTATGTGAACAGTATTGGAATCATATGGGGTTGCCGCTCCTTTGAACTTGGCCACGCCCCTTTCGGAAGATATTTTGTATTTTTACGCTTGCCAAGTCTTAAGTCTTTTGAGTCTTGTACTCCAGCGCTGTCATATCAGTTCCCGATGCACGACAAAGTCAAAAAGCACGACAAGATGGAATCGGTCACGGAAGTGGTTATGGTAAAGCCCACGGTTGGATCGACATAACACGCTTTCTGTGACGAAGACTTCGGAGCCTTAGAAGTTCTTCCTCTTCTTCCCTGTATTGCTCCGCCAACGGATCCGTGTCCTTCAGCGACCCCCGCTCGGATCCATCTGCACATCTGGGTGCCAGCAGCATAGATTTGTAATATATTGTGAGCTCTCGTGTGAGTGGTTTGAGCAGAGCACAACTCATGACCAGGCTTAGGTGGTCCCATGTACCGCGGAAGTTGTATTAACAGGCTTTTGGTTCAACAACAACGGCAAATAATCGTCCTGTGTGGAACCCAACGCCGGCCCCCCCCCTCTAAAAACAACAACAAACAAATAACTAAGACCAATAGTTGAACTGTTGGGGTTGGTGTAAGCTAGCCCTCACACTTCTATTTACAATTGACCATTTAGCATGATGCTTTCATCCAAGGCGAATTACAGTGAATTAAAATGCACATCAGGGGGTTTGGGAGAAGATAGGGGGTTAGCCTACAGGTAGGCAGCGCACATGGGTATGGAACCGAGTACCTTTTCGTCTGGGAGTAGAGAGACACCCAAGCCATTGCACTGCACTATCCTGTCCTGCCACATCATGCATCCAAAGATGTGTTCTCTCTCTCTCTCTCTCTCTGTCTCTCTGTGGTCACAGGTTCAGCAGCTCCACTGAGCAGAGTTCATCTCGCTTGATGAGACGACATCGCCGGCGTCGTCGAAAACCCAAGACCTCCAACATGGACCGGGTGAGACCCCACACACACACACTCCCACACAAGCACACATGAAAAGCACATGGGTCAGGAGCACCACGTCTCGTTCTCGAGAGTTTAGTTACGAGGCCCCTTTATCACGATGGAAGTCACGAATAGGGTTAATATGCTCATATTTCTTTTTGTTTGACTGCACCTTGTAACCACAGGCCCCGGCCTTTCTCCAGAAGTACTACACAAGCCAAAAACAACCTTTGAAAAAAAACTTTGAAAACATCATTTTTAAGAATAGACCAGGACTTCCCCCCCCCCCCCCCTTAAGGATTGCTTAGCTTGTGACTTTTGTTGTAGAATTGGGCAAACATGATATAACGTCACTGCAGTGCCAATGACAAAACAGGCAATTATATATGCACCCTAACGGTCACTTTGTGGTTCCTCCAGTCCTCCTCATTCAGCAGCATCACCGACTCCACCATGTCCCTGAACATCATCACCGTCACCCTCAACATGGGTAAGTTAGCTCACAGCTCTCAGTTCATTGCGTTTTATTTAGTGGGAATGCATAGAGGGGAAGAAGAAGAAGAAGAAGCATTTGGCATATAAAACATCTTGAAATTTGGACCGAATGATTTACGTGGATTCTCTGCTTCTTCGTTTTTCGTCCCTCTTCCCCCCCCCCCCCCCCCCCGTGTTGCAGAGAAGTACAACTTCCTGGGAATCAGCATCGTGGGGCAGAGCAACGAGAGGGGAGACGGGGGCATCTACATCGGCTCCATCATGAAGGGCGGGGCGGTCGCCGCGGACGGCCGCATAGAGCCCGGGGACATGCTGCTGCAGGTGTGTGTGTGTGGACAGTGGGGGGGAGAAACCCTTCTGTGGTGGTGACGGTGTTGTATGTCTGGGACGCACACCAAGGGAATGTGTGGACGGGGTTTTTAGTGCAAGCACCTGCAGGTGACGGAGGAGAGTGTGTGTTTTTTTGGGGGTTTCTTTTTTTTTGAGGGAGTGGAGGAACACAATGCATTCTTCTGACCAGATAGAACACACAGCTGGCAGCTAATTGTTGCCGTGGTCGGGGATAACCCAGAAAAAGGGGGATTTTTGTACAACCAAAAAAAGTACAGGTTTGTAAGAAAACTAGTATTTTTTGTTCCGTCTTTTTATTTGCTTTTGGTCACACGGCACTTTTATTATTTCTGGTGGCGTCCGCTGTTTATTTGAGCGTGATCCCGCCCTTCTGCTTCCTGTTTTCACTCTCACGTCCGTGTCGTGAAGCCCAACGTGAGATTACACGTTGTGCCGGCGATGGATAAATAATCAGCTCTGTTTTTCATCGGGGCTCGAATTGCAACAGGCAGCAATATGCGGTAGTCGTTTGAAATCTCATATAAAGAAACGCTGGCGAGCAGTTTTTCCCCAGACTGCATCCTGTATAAACCTATCCCATAGCTCACTTTAAAACTTAAAAACATTCTGTTGTCATTACTGGCACATTCTTTTGTTGAAGATGCTGCTGCTCGAAAGGCCTAGTGTATATTACACGATAAAAAAATGATGAAAGATTAATATTATGCCACCACGTGTGAATGTGCCCCAGTACAGTCCACTGGGTAGGCTGGTAGACTGATGTAGTGATCATACATCGAGGTGGATGTCACTAGACGGTAGTCACATGGCAATTGTGAAGCGGCTGGGAATCAAATGGCTAATCGCACACACGCCTGGTGACATAATAATGTCCCCTTTAAATATGTCTGCTGGGGGCTTGACGTTTATTTCACCTAAGCAGCCCCCCCATATATGCTATATAGGTCACCAAACGATCACAACGGGTGACACATTAACGTCCTCCTGTCCCCCCCGCCTGTAGGTGAACGACATCAACTTTGAGAACATGAGCAACGACGACGCGGTCCGGGTACTGAGAGACATCGTGCACAAGCCAGGGTGAGAGCGCACACCCACCCACCGAAGACGCAAGCATCTGTGTGTTGGTACTATGTGTGGAAAAGGCCTCCACACTTCAAGATTCAAGATGTCTTTATTCCCATATGTATCATAAGTAGTACAATGGAATGCTTGCTCCCCATTCGCTCCTGCAGTATTCCTCTAAACAAACTCTAAGCAACTCTAAACAATTTGTAATAGTAAGTAATTGTAAATGTAAGTAAGTCCAATAATAGTACAATCGTCCAATAAATCCAATAATAGCCCCAAAAAATTTGAAATTGCAATATAGACGTACTGTCGACACTCCACGGACACGGCTTATCGGGGCGCCGTTAAGTGGGGTGAGTGTGTGTGGGGGGGGGGGGGGTGCATGTGGCCTGGAGTGTGTTGGCGGCCCGGTGTTAACAGTAGTGTGTCAACCCCCCCGGCCCCGCTGTGTTTATTGTCAGGCCCATTACCCTGACGGTGGCCAAGTGCTGGGACCCCAACCCTCGCAGCTGCTTCGCCCTGCCCCGAAGTAAGACACACACACACACACACACACACACACACACACACACACACACACACACACACACACACACACATTCCTCTCACCCTTACTTGTTCAGTAACTCATTGGTACTCTTTAACCTCTTTTTGTTCTTGGTTAGCGATTCTTTTCTGCTTTGTTGTTCCTGTGACGATGGGAATTTGATCATTAAAAAAGTTACACGTTTTTTTATCTTTATCTTTTGATTTGCATTTCATTCAATTTGACCTCGATGTTATTTCAAAGGCACTTTTTATGGTTTTTTCTATTACCATTTTATATATGCTGCATCAAATGGTTATTTTAATCATCGTTGAGACCAATAAACTTAAACGTAAGCCTTTGAACACCAACCTGACTCCGCCTCCTCACCCCCCCCCCCCGCCCCTCCAGGCGAGCCCATCCGGCCCATCGACCCGGCGGCCTGGGTGTCCCACACGGCGGCCATGACGGGCGTGTACCCCCCCTACGGCATGAGCCCCTCCATGAGCACCATCACCTCCACCAGCTCCTCCATCAGCAGCTCCATCCCAGAGACCGAGCGTGAGTCAGGCATCATTGTTTCACTACCTGTGTGTTTGTGTGTGTGTGTGTGTGTGTGTGTGTGTGTGTGTGTGTGTGTGTGTGTTGTGTTGTGTGTGTGTGTGTGTGTGGTGTGTGTGTGGTGTGTGTGTGTGTGTGTGTGTTGTGTGTGTGTGTGTGTGTGTGTGTGTGTGTGTGTGAGAAAGAAAAACTATGGATGTGTGTGTGGAGCGTGCAGCACGTGACCACACGACACATCACACATTGTTGTTTCATTTAAAGGTCCCATACTTTGAAAATGCCAGGGACATAAGTGTTGGTCACGAGTAAGTTGTCATGCATAAGCGAGTCAGGAGAATAAAATTAGACCAAGATGGCGTCACACCAGCAGCAGCAGGAATGCAATAACATGTTAGAATGTGTCTGGCTCCCAGCTAAACAGCTACAAAGATTCTTGGAGGAAGCCGGGGGATTGGGAGACCCCTATGGCCAGTCTGTGTACATGCCCCCAGACTTCCCTAACGCAAAATAGTTGGACACACACACGACACACACAACCACGGACACAACACAGACCCGGACACACACAGACACACGGACACACACAGACTATGTTTTGTTGACATGATCTTTTCTTTATGCTTTATGACTTCTCTTTGAAGTCCTTTTTTTTTAACAATCCTTTGCTTGTTTTGTTAAAATGCTTTTAACGGTGACACACTCGCAGGATGGAGGTAAAAGCGAGTAAGTGCTGTAAGTAGAGACAATCCTAGAGTACTATTTACAGGAGACGCGAGTACTGTAGTTTAGTGTGTGTGTGTGTGTGTGTGTCTATATGTGTGCGTGTGTATATTATGCACAACTTCATACTCCGGTCCCCAAACCCAGGCCATGTTTATTGTCTCTCTGCTGGGGAAGCAGTTCCACCTATCAGTGTGTTCCCGACGTAATCAAAAATAAGTCCTGGCCCCGTTCAGCACGGCCTCCGCCCCTCTGCTGCATTCCAAGAGTATTCCAGGACCGGTCCCAGCCCAAACCCTGTGCAGTCCCACACTCGCCCTCTCAGCAACATAACTCCCCCTGTCACCATAACTCAGCCAGAACTCCCAACCCACCAATATTGTTTGAAGTACAATATCAACCTTATACATCTTCTTTCCGTGGAGGAGACATTTTTTCTTTTTCTTTTTTTTTTGTGGAGGGACGGCAGACTTTTCTTATTCACATTTTATTGTTTTGGATTCCAACACACCATATGATAATTGCTATTGTCGAATTGTGAATGTGCAAGTGACAGACCAAGGCCAGATTTAAGCAGCTGAGGTTGCGAGCAAACTGAAGGACTATAAAGACCTTTGCCGAGGCAAACTGGGACACGTCAACCTTGACTGCAGCATTGGGAGATTATGTCCACCCCGTTAGCTAACGCGAAGATGTCATTGTCAACCATCCACTGAACCACTGCAGGTTTCGATGACTTCCACCTGTCCATCCACACTGAAATGGCGACCGTCGCCAAGGCGATGGCTAGCCCAGAGTCCGGGCTGGAGGTGCGAGACCGTATGTGGCTGAAGATCACTATCGCCAACGCCTTTATTGGTAGGTGCCACAAGTAGACTGTAGTTGAATTGTTTTTATGCAATTTCCTTGACAATTATACTTGTGTTCCAAGTCAGTGTGGGAAAGATAATTTTGGTCGCATACATTTAGGCTTCATTTTGAGTCTAGAACAATTTCCTTTTGCACAACTACTTCTATTCTGTTTTGAGAAATAATAAAACGAAAACTTTCTTTGGATTCTGTGGCTGAATGTAAATGTATTCAGTATCCACTAAAATATTTGGATTTGGACGATCACTGACCTTAGGACAATAGTACATTGTTTGCTGGGTTAGGATAAGGCTGTCTGTTTTTGTAATCTTATCAGTGTTACTATTTATCTTTATTATATTAGTTTATTCCCAAAGTATGACAACGCATCATGTCCTATGCCAGGCTCTGACGTGGTGGACTGGCTCTTCCACCACGTGGAGGGCTTCTCGGACCGCCGGGAGGCCCGTAAGTACGCCAGCAACCTGCTGAAGGCCGGCTACATCCGGCACACCGTCAACAAGATCACCTTCTCTGAGCAGTGCTACTACATCTTTGGCGACCTCTCTGGCAGTAAGTGGAACTTTCTATAGGGTTTTATACTTTTTTTTTAAGAAGTTAGGTTGACCATAATTCTGTAGTCAGTTGATTAGTTAGTTGTTAGTTGTCTTCTGTGGCTAGTTTTGAATAAGATTTTGTGACAGGATTTACCTGATTTACGTTTTCTGAAAGACTAGTAGTTCTGAATAGGGTGTCACTTTTCAAACCTTTTATGTCATTAGTATTATTATTATTATTATTACATTAATAGTTTAACATTAAAGTAAAGGTGGATGAAAGGAGTGTGTTAGAGAAGGTTCCACTAAGCCGCCTAGCAACTGAAGGTCCAAAGCTGTTCAGGGTTCTGTGTTCCAGGACCCTAATCTTCCACCAGATGGTGGGGGCCTCTCACACATTGTTCAGGTGGCGTAATGGCAAAAAGGCTCTCTGGGTTCTTAAGATGAAATTAATACTGTAAGCCAGTTGTATGCTTGCCACGAAAAGCTATTGATTACAATACAAGAAAGTGCTATTATTGATTTAGCAGGATGATGATGACATGAATATGATGAAGATGTAATATGCACCTCTTGGGTAATTTATGGTTGTCTAAAGATGGCAACTGGCAATATTTCTATGAGTGGCAGTATCTCTATCGTTGATTTAAAATTAGATTTTGCATGGTTGGCTAGGTCAGAGCATTGTACAGCCATGTCATTGCATCCATATGATGACGATGGTGATATGTTGAGCCAGCTTGAATGGCAGTTGAACTTTGTAACCACAGCTCTCTCTCTTCTCTCTTTCTGCTCAGACATGGCCCACCTCTCCCTCCATGACCACGACGGCTCCAGCGGCGGGGCCTCCGACCAGGACATCCTCCACCCGCTGCCCCACCCGGGAGCGGCCCCCTGGCCCATGACGCTGCCCTACCAGTTCCCCATCTCGCACCCGTACAACCCCCAGTCTCCCCACGAGCCGCCCCAGCCCTACCCGGGCGGCCCCGGCCAAGGCAGCGCCGGCAGCCAACACAGTGGTGAGTGTGTGTGTGTGTCTCTCTCGCTCTCGCTCTCTCTCTCTCTCATGACTCTATTTGTAAATGTACTTGTACAAGAATGCTATTCCAATTACTTTGTTCTATAGACCTATCCAAATTTGACTCCCTTTGACTCCCTTGTCCTCCCCTTGTGACTGTAAATTACCGTTATAATTTCAACTTTATTACTTTTATTGTAATGACAACCCTTGTATTGCATTGGCACCATCTTAAAAGGAGAGATATTATACCAGCTGGTGTGAGCATGATGAGCCATTCCAAGTGGTTTCAAAAACCGGCTGGACTGGCCCCACTTGACATTGACAAGTGGGAGTGTCCACCTAGAAGTATGCTGGATAGATCAGCCCTACCAGCCTACCCAGTGGACTGTAACAACTGATAGGCTGACCTATCCACCGTACATCTGGGTGGACACTCCCTCTTGTGATGTCAAGTGGGGCCAGTCCAGCCGGTTTTTGAAACCGCGTGGAATGGCTAATCACACTCACACCTGGTGGTATAATAGGAGCCCTTACGCTGTGAAATGGTCATCTCAATGCTCACTTTCTCTCTCTCTCTGTCTCTCTGTCTCTCTCTCTGGCTACAGGGTCCAGCGGCTCCAACTGCAGTAAGAACGAGGGTCGTAAGTCGGGTGGCAGCGGCGGCAGCGAGTCGGAGGTGCGCAGCCTCCGGGCGCCCAGCGAGCGCTCGGTGGCGGCCCCCAGCGAACGCAGTGTGCGCAGCTCCCTCAGCCACCGCAGCGGCCACTCCCACTCCCACCACCACCACCACGGCCACGCCCACTCGGTCGCCTCCTACGGCCTGCCCTCCGCCCCCGCCGGCGGACTCGTCTACGGCCCGCCCGGCCTGCCCCCGCAGCCCCTCCCGCACACGCCCGCCGCCGCCGCCCCCGGAGCGCCGCCGGGCCGCGAGCTGGCCAACGTGCCGCCCGAGCTCACCGCCTCGCGCCAGTCCCTGCGCATGGCCGTGGGCAACCCCGGGGAGTTCTTTGTCGACGTCATGTGATGGTGATGATGCGTGGGTCGCGGGCCACACCCCCCCGCGGGTAACATAGGTCGGGGGTTAACGGTGGCCGAGTGCGGTCTTCAACTCCTGTTGAGATTTGAAACCCAATGCCTGGCTTCATTGCTGAGATAATGTTTCCCCCCTCCCTTCTTTTACCCGCACAATCCCTTCCCCGTAGTTGTAGTAGCAGCCATATTTTTCTTCAGTGAAGAACACCCCCCCCCCCCCCCCCCTTCCGGTGGACGGAGCCAGCGCACCACTCTGGGCTTCCTCCTCTCGTCTGATAGGACGAGGACAGAGGCGACAAGGGAAGGAAGGAAGCAGGGGGAGGAACCGACCAGTCGGAGGACATGACTCGACACATTTTTTCTAAAACTGAAAATGTTTCTCTTGTCTGTTCTTCTCCTCCTCCCTTTCTCTCTCTCTCTCTCCTTATCTGAACATTTTTATGCCCCCCCCCCCCCTCACACCCTACTCTCCCTCACCCACTCTCTCCTTCTCCCTCCTCTCTCTCCTTTCTCCAGCACCCCCCTTTTTCTTTGACCTCTAACAACAGATCACTTGGAAAGATGATTAAAAAAAAAAGTGGGAGAAAGAGAGAGAGCTGTAATGAACACTGTCGACTTGATTAAAAAAATGTTGTAATATGTTTGCTTGACTAAAGAGGGAAAGAAGTTTTAAAAAAGGACTTGTATGTCGAGGAAAGAAAGCATTGAGGTCCTTCTTTCTGTGTGAATGCATTTGTTATTATATATATATATGTAGTCTGCTGCAAATAGTTTAATTTTTCAAACACTAAACATAAGCGTCCAGCTTCGAGAGTCATTTTTTTAAAAACGACATAACTACATTTTCATCTTTAATCCAGAGCATTTTCAGTCTCTGTCTTGTGATAATGTATAGTGGAAACAAATTCTTACCATGTCTTTCTCACTACTTTTATCAAGGAGCAAATGTCTTTTTATTTATAAATATAGTTTTATGACCTAATCTTGACTATTGTCTTTTTTTTTTTGGGTGCGTGGCGTTCACAACTGTTGTACTTGTACTTGTACGTATGTGTCTGGCAACCTGAGATAGACATTTTACAACCTGCCCGGGTGATTGAGGTCACTGGTTCAAGAAGAGGAATGCTGTGTTTTTTTTTGTGATCTGGTGCACAGATGTGTGTGTGTGTGTGTATGTTTAGGCTAGTTACACACACACACACACACACACGGCTGTTTACAAGTAGGTCAAGCGGTGCATACATTGTTTTAAAAATGAATGGACCTGTGATTCGGAACACAATAAGAACACAGATAGTAAGACAGATTGTGGTCATGGTGAGCCAGATTGTGGTCAGAGGTGGGCCATGTCTGAGGAAAGAGAAAGAAAGACAGACAGACAGACAGAAAACCAGGCAAACATTCTGGGGGGGCCCCCCAAATAGAATCTGGCACATTATTTTGGCAATGACAACCACAAGAGCCCCTTAAAGGCCCCATAAAATCACTACAACATGCAACACTTGCAAGAAGGAGAAGAAGAAAAAGAAGAAGAAAGAACCCAACAACGTCCAACTCCCTTTATATCTATCTCTCTATCTCTCTATCGATCAGCAGGGCTGGGCGCGGCTTGAACGTTGCCTCAGCCAGCCGCGCCTTCTGCCTCTCTGACCCGCAGGACGTGAGCCGCCGGTGCCTGGTGGGGTGGTGGTCAGCTGACAGTCCACAGGAGGAGGAGGAGGAGGGTAGTGGGAGGGAAGGAAGGGAGGGAGGAAGGAGAAGAAGGGGAGGCGATCCTCAAACGTCAGATACAAACAGCGGCGGCGGCGGCGGTTAGAAGGCGGCGAGGGGGACAAACGGCGGCGGCGGCGGCGTATTTTTGTTTTTTTTAACAGGGTAAGGTCGCCACCACCACCAAGAAGAAGAAGTACTAGTAGTAGTAGTAGTTTTAGTTGTAGTTTTAATAATAATAATTAAGTAAGTAAAGCTCTGTATAACTTTAGCTTCTCCTAGCCGCTAACGCTGTCTGTTCCGCTTGGGAGCGGAGCGGAGCTAGCGTCGTGTTAGCATGGCTCTCTGATCCTCTCATCTGTGCGCCCGCGTAGACTGAGCTCCCCTGCTAACGCTAACGCTAATGCTAATGCTAACGCTAAGCTACGTTAGCTCGCTAGAGCTGGTGTCCGACTGCTCTCCTCATCATCTCTCATTTGTGGCAGGGAGGGGTCATGGGGGCTAATACACCATTTTTTTTTTAATACACTTTTTACTTTGACACGAATTCGTACACAACATGGACTCGTTTTGAGTCACATGGCGAGAGAACACCGAGGGAACAGATAATAAAAGATGTATGAACGTGTAGAGAGAGAGAGTCAAGCAGACATCTTGACTACTAGTAGTAGATTAAACACGCTTATGGCTATTACTACTACTACTACTACCTCTAATACTACTACAACTACCACCTCTAATACTATTACTACTATTACTACTACCTCTAGATAGATTTCCAATTGCAAGACATTACTTCGTGGTGTGGATGTGTGTCGCCTATATGGTGCCAGGCAATTAAATTAATCACATTTGACCTAAAACTAAACAGGATAGACTACTGGCCTTGAAAGCCAGCCAGCCAGCCAGCCATTCATATGGATACTCAGCTTTCTACCTGTTGGCTGCCAACTAGTAGAGGCTTGAGTGGCGTCTGCTAATCCAGCAGTACTCTTTAGTGTGTGTGTGTGTGTGTGTGTCAGTCAGTGTCACGCATGCATGAGTATAAGTGTACATGTACTGTTAATTTCATTAGAATCTAGGTTTCTACTAGTATCTGAACCAATGTCTATGTGTGTCACATCACAACACTGAGTTCACCCCCACAACGCACAGCTGCGGGGTGCTTTCAGTTGGAAATGAATGTGTGTGTGTGTGTGTGTCTGTGCACGAGCGGATGTGAGTAGACAAGAGTCCCCCTGTAATGTGGGTCACCCCTTGCACTGATCCTGGCTTTCACTGGCTGTTTCCTCTCGCCGTTTCCTCAGTGTAATCATCCCTTCCCTCTCTGTCTCTCTCTCTCTGTCTGTCTCTCTGTGTCTCTGTCTCTCTCTCTCTCCCCAGGTGGCGTTTGAGTTCACCATGGGCATTAGGGAGTGAAGAACAGCCACGATGATTGGAGGACTGTTCATCTACAACCATAAGGGGGAGGTGCTTATCTCCCGAGTGTACCGCGATGACATAGGGTACGTCCAGTAGGGAACAAAGCAAGTTTTGACTGGGTTCACCGCTGCCCACTGTCAGCATGTGTAACTAACTGGTGTCCAGACCATGTAGAAGGGAGGACACCTGCTGTTGTTCACCTATGAATCCACTGCTATGGAGTTAGGACACCGCCAACCGGAAAGCTCGATTTAATTGATGAATTGGATTTCAAATTGCCGTTCATTCTTCATACAGCCAAATCTATGAATGATATGACATTAAAATCCGACCACTGTACTAGGAGAGAGTAGGAGTTGAAATGAATGCAACAAGTAGATTCTTTAGCCCTTTGCTATGAGTGACTACACAGCATGCAGTGTACACAATCAAAGAGACGAGGCCAACTGATTTGTGATGTCTTATTTGACTAACTTCTCACCCCCATTTAGCATGTTTAGGGACAAGTTAGGCGGGAGCGGTGGCGAGGGAAAAAATTGTTGGTTTTTGATAACAAATGTCGAATAACATCAGGACGACAACTTGACATTTCAATGCCTGATTTGTGTGTCCTATTCCGTCTATTGGGCGTCTAAGCAAATATTATCCAGCTCACTTTGCATTTACTCACGGAACAGAAGTTGTGTACTGTGATGCTGCTGTGTGTTGTGTTTGTATTGCTTTGGGCTAGTCCCTTAATGACGTCCCTATGTAAGACTCTGTTGGGCTAGTGGCACAGTTGAGGGGAAAGGCCAATTGGACCAAAAATACAGCAAGACCTTGAGTCCAAGATGTCCCTTCAGAACAAGTGGAAATCTAACTTTTCAATGCTTCCAGCGCATGAACTGTAAAATGGGAAGTATTTCTTTGGGGGGATTTTTTTGGCCTGGCATGTGGAAACTTAAAAGCATGGAGTACACACACGCGTGCACACACACACACACACACACACACACACACACACACCCAACAGACATTTGCGCGAGGTGCTGACCAACAGAAAATATAATTCCTCATAAAGGGAATGTCATTTCATACTTTGCCATGTCTTCTGTTGCTTCGGCGAGGCATGCAGCCTTCGACGCGGCGGTCAGATGTGAGCGAGACAGGTCGCCGTCGCCGTCTCACATCTGACTTTTCCTGATTTGGAAAGTTGCAATCTGCCGCCTTAGAGAGTGCAGCCATTGCCTCAATTATACATTAAATGGCACCTTGAGAGATGAGAGGACATTACATTACCACTGACCCGCCGGCTAACTGGGGGTCATGATAAATAGAAAGTGCTGTTGTGCTGACATCTCTATGGTCTGGCGGGCGACACGGCGTCCGTGGCTGGTCCGACGTCTGCCATCTTCAAACCATGTTCTTCACGTCTCCTGTGTTGTCACATGATGCACAGAACTGTCTCTCTCTCTCTCTTTCTCTTGTGCATTGATGTCTCTCCTTCACACCACCCTCTTCTGTCCTCTATCTGTTTTATGCTACCACTGTTGTTCTCCCCCCTCCCCCACCCCACCCCCTCCCTCCCTCCCTCCCCATCTCTTCATCTTGGTACCCGGTAGGAATAGGTAAGAGATATACTGAAGCATTCATAGCATGACTTCCTCTCTTTCGCCGTGGCAACCATACAGCGGAACCACCAGCTCCACCCAGAAAGCATGCCCTTTGACAGCTACTCTCCTGGTGTGTCTCCAGCATGATACATACTGGCCGATAGGGGAGCAGAGTAAGAGCAGCGTTATACCCCTTTCATACTGAAAACCTCTTTGTCGTCTGCTGTGACCCATTTTTAAACAGTTTGTTGGGTCACGAAAACCTTTTTGTGTTTTGGGAACCTTTTTGAGTGGCGAAAAAACCATTAGTAACCTTCCAGAGATGTCTTTCTCATCTTCAGAATGTCTCTCACTTCTGAATCGTACTAGCCAACTCCATGGCACCTTTTGTCCAATCACTGTTGGGAGTCAAAGTACGCCCCCCCCCCCCTCCTCCTCTCCAGTATTTAACCAATGACATTCTCCTATGCAAAGCCACGTACAATAACAAGCATTTTTTTTTTTTTTTTTTATAGGCAAACCGCGAAGGGTCGCAACCACAGGGTCAGAGCCGCAGGTCTGCTAGCACAGGTTAACCCTCGCGCACCAATAGCAAACTCTGCTTCAGTGTTAAAGGGGTATAAGAGACAACCGGTTGAAGGCCGACGACGCTAATAAGCCACACGTGACTTTAGCATGTTACCCCGAGCATGGGATACGCTGGTTCCTTTTGTAGAGCGCTGAGTCTGGGTCAATCTTGACTCGTGTATAAGTTACAACGAGGCTGTCCATTTATGCGTCATTAGGAATAGCTTTGCTCAGTCTTAAGAATGAAATGACTCTGGACTCGAGTAAGAGGAATGTATTTACAGCATTTAGGTCGGTCAAGTAGAAGAAGTGTCTTGTGAAGTGCTTGATGCAGTGGTAGTAGCTCAACTGATGCATGTCAGTTTATCCACTGGGGCAATACAGTCCCTGCATTTCCTAACCTGAACAGTTGAATTATGGCTTGTAACACCAGGGGGGGAAGTGTGTGTGTGTGTGTGTGTGTGTGTGTGTGTGTGTGTGTGTGTGTGTGTGTGTGTGTGTGTGTGTGTGTGTGTGTGTGTGTGTGTGTGTGTGTGTGTGTGTGGTGTGTGTGTGTGTGTGTGTGTGTGTGTGTGTGTGTGTGTGTGTGTGTGTCATTATTCTACCTCCGCCTGCTTAGCCTGTGACTTGGCAGCGCCCATGCCGCAGACAAAAACCCATGTTGTCGGGGCCTGTATTAACACGCACATAAAGGCGTACGAGAAAAATGATGAGTTGTAAGTTTCCCAGTGTGTGTAAAGAATAAGGTCACTGCTTTATAACCAATCATTTCATCACGTCATCGCTTTCCTACACCATTGCCTCTTTAGAGCCATTATAGACGTAGCTATTGGTACGCTTAGACTTTGGATTAAGCGATGAAGCACAGTTACCTGGTAAATACATGTTTTCTGTCTTTCTTTTTTGCTTGTGTAAACGGAGCGGCTAAGTCCCTCTGTTTAAATAACGTACACACACACACACACACACTCTAGAGCTGGCCTCGGTGTGGAATTTGGAGCTGAGTCTGTTGCTTAATCCCCCCCAGCTTTACTCCACTCTTGGGAAGGTTTGGCAAGGCTGGTTCTGGAAGACCCTCTGTGCTGTAACACACACACAGAGACACACACAGAGAGACACACACAGAGAGAGACACACAGAGAGAGACACACAGAGAGAGACACACAGAGAGAGACACACACAGAGAGACACACACAGGGAGACACACACAGGGAGACACACACAGAGAGACACACACAGAGAGACACACACAGAGAGACACACACAGAGAGAGACATACACAGAGAGAGACACACACAGAGAGAGACACACACAGAGAGACACACACAGCGAGAGGGAGAACCCTGTTGTTCCTGGATGTCTCTTCCCCAACACACCCCGACATTGGCTCCCGGTGTTACAATGACATCATAAACTATTTAGTGTCCACTATTTCTACATCCTAGTACCACCCCACAACGGCTTATACAAGAGGCCCAATAATAAGGTTGATGGTCGGTTGAGAAAGACAATTATAAAGTTGTTTCGCGGAGAGCTTTTCCGTAATGGCCGACGGGAAGGCGTCTTCTCTCTCTGCCCCCCCCAAATAGTCAATCTTGAGTATTTTACACAAAGCTGGATGCTGCTTCTGTGCCTCGAAATGCTCTTCATCTGCACACGAACGAAGATCTGGTAAAAGCAACCGATGGGATGTCATGCAAGCTGCTGGCTTTTCATTTTTTTTATTTTCTTTGCAGCAAGGACTGGATATTAAATGAAGAATTCTTATTTAATAAAGATGATCATGACTTTGGCTGTTGGCCCCCCCAAACGCAAATCCTACATTGTTATCTTGATGTTTTGTTCTCTATGGCTATGGCGGATTGTCAAGTGTTTACTGTCCTTCAGTGCTCATTAGGTCATCATTTTCTTACCCGCAACCAACCAACCATCTTGTCCTCCTCCTCCACCCCCCCACTCTCTCCCACCCAGACGTAATGCGGTGGACGCGTTCCGCGTGAACGTGATCCACGCCCGGCAGCAGGTGCGCTCGCCGGTCACCAACATCGCGCGCCACCAGCTTCTTCCACGTGAAGCGCTCCAACGTGTGGCTGGCGGCCGTCACCAAGCAGAACGTCAACGCCGCCATGGTCTTCGAGTTCCTGTACAAGATGTGCGACGTCATGGCCGCCTACTTCGGCAAGATCAGCGAGGAGAACATCAAGAACAACTTTGTGCTCATCTACGAGCTGCTGGACGGTGAGAACTTTAGTGTTTTATTGCGATGAGAAAACATGCTTTTATCCGAGCCTTTCCCGGATTTTGACTTCATTTCCTTTTGCGCTTTCCCTTTGTCTTTTATTTACTTAAAAAGTTTTTTCTTAAACAAACAAATCTTTTTATACACCGTATTGGTTTTTATAAAACTGTGGCCCTTTGTCTGTTTAATTTAACATGGCTTTTGAGAAATACATTTTCTACATTGTTTACTTACTTAATTTGTATGCTTACATTTTTTTTAGCAATAAATGTATTGTATCCAGTTTCTGCCGCCCTGCTGAAGTGTGTGTGTGTGTGTGTGTGTGTGTGTGTGTGTGTGTGTGTGTGTGTGTGTGTGGTGTGTGTGTGTGTGTGTGTGTGTGTGTGTGTGTGTGTGTGTGTGTGTGTGTGTGTGTGTGTGTGTGTGTGTGTGTGTGTGTGTGTGTGTGTGTGTGTGTGTGTGTGTGTGTGTCTGTGTGTGTGCGCGCGCAGAGATCCTGGACTTTGGCTATCCACAGAACTCTGAGACCGGTGCGCTGAAGACCTTCATCACCCAGCAGGGCGTCAAGGGACAGGTCAGGCTACAACACACACACACACACACACACACACACACACATGTGCATCATTACAATCGAAGGCTGATATTGGTTGACTTGCTGTCTGTCACTAAAAGCCATAATTCTCTTCTCTCTCCCTTCTTCTTTCCCTGACCCTCCCCCCTCCTGTCATTACCATGGCTACCACTGAACACGTCACAACAAACCACAGCATCAGGTAATGGTCTCTCTCTCTCTGTGGTTCTCTCTCTCTGTGTTTGTCTGTCTCTCTCTCTCTCTGTCTCTGGCTGGGTCCCTAACAAAAGGCAGCTGCTTTGCTGTCTAGCGAGGCAGTATCCTTTTGGAGGCAGTATCCTTTTGGAGGCAGTGTGTTTCCATAGGAAGTGACCTGTTAAAAAAAAAAGTCTGCCTTGAGACGGACTTCCAAGGCAGCAATGACATCACGACGTCACCAAAATACACACTTCGGACATTTGGCGTCCGTCAATTACTACCACCTGTTGGGCATTGGGAGAAACATCTTACATTTGTACACTAACACAAAGCCGTCTCGTCGGGTGCGAGTGTGTGTGTGTGTGTGTGTCTCTCTTTCATCCTTTATAATTGAGCAGGCCTGTGATGAGAACTCTCAATTTTTCATATGTCCATTGTCTGTGACCCTCTCTTCCCCTCTCCCTGCTGTTCTCCTGCTGTGCCTCCTCCTCTCCCCTCCTCCTCTCCCCTCCTCCCCTCCTCCAGACAAAGGAGGAGCAGTCTCAGATCACCAGCCAGGTGACCGGCCAGATCGGCTGGCGGCGTGAGGGCATCAAGTATCGCCGCAACGAGCTCTTCCTGGACGTCCTGGAGAGCGTCAACCTGCTCATGTCCCCGCAGGGTCAGTGGGAATACAGCATGTGTATCATAGTAGTAGTAATAATAATACATAGAATACACATTCATATGTAGAATGCGCACACATGCAAGGGATTTGACTCTGGTTTTCAGTACAGTACAAACAACAAATTTGAATAAAAATAAAAGTAAAAACATAAAGTCTGATTCTGATGTATCGTGTCACTGACCTAATGAGTAACCATCACTGTATTTGTGTTTTAGTTTTTCTATGCCGGTAGGTTCTGGTTACAATGAAACTGTAGTTAAGGAGTGTCTTTTTGTAATTGTGTATTTATGTATGTAATTTATTGTATTTTGGCAAACCTGTACAGACGGCTTTTGCTAACTCCTGTAACACTGACTTGGTTCACTGACTTGCCAGCCAATTTTTTTTATTTTATTGACATTGCTTCTGGTGACCGAGGGGAACAAACCCTTTTACTCACTTCCTCTTCCTCCTCCTCTCACTGCCCCCTGCAGGCCAGGTGCTGAGTGCCCACGTGTCGGGCCGCGTGGTGATGAAGAGCTACCTGAGCGGCATGCCCGAGTGCAAGTTCGGCATGAACGACAAGATCGTCATCGACAAGCAGGGCAAGGGCGGGACGACGACGACGGACGAGGCAGGGAAGAGGTGAGGCCGGAGGGGGCGGGGCTTAGGATATCCACAGGGGACCAACTTTACATTTAGTTGCTGTCTTTTATATTAGATTGCAGTTGAAGTCACATGATTAAAAGCTAATCGTCATGTGTATGTTTTAACTCTATTTATTTTATTCTCTATCTCTTATTTTAATCTGTGTTTAATAAGTAAATATCTCTATTTACTTATTTTGGCGCAGGCTGTTTGTTAGCCAGCGGGGCTAGCAGAGGTTAGCATGTATAGTGGAGGTTGTTTGTGTTTGTATAAGACGCCATGTTGTCCCTCACCCACCTCTCCTGTGTGTTCTCCACGGGATAACTTGACAACTATTTATTTATTTATTTATTTATTTCTCCCCCTTTCCTCCTCCTCCCTGCGGATGCATCTGTCCTGTCTCTCTCTCTCTCTCTCACCCTCTCTCTTTCTATGTGTGCCGCCCCTCCAGTGATTTAGGGGGAGGAAGGTATTGTACTAATAACTGTCCAGCTGACCCTCCCTCCCTCCCTCTCTCTCTCTCACACACCAGACACCAGACACCACACACACACACACACACACACACACACACACACACACACACACACACACACACACACACACACACACACACACACACACACACACACACACACACACACCTCTCCTTCCTTCCTTGTCTCGTAGAGTTCATTGTTGGTGCTTGGGGGGGGGGGGGGCAGGTTGGGTTCTAACTGTTTGTCGTGCTGTCATGTAGCGTGAATCAAACGCACCTCATCGTGTCGTGACCGTAGTGGTAGTTTGTTTTGTGATCACTCCCCTCCCTCCCTCCCCCTAACTCCTCCAACCAGACATCTTAACAGGAGTTTCCTTTCCATCAACATAGTTTAGTGTGTGTGTGTGTGTGTGTGTGAGTGTGTGAGAGACACAGCCCGACGTGTATTAGTAGATGGGTCTGAATTATTATAATTCTCTGTGGGTTGAGACAATAACAATCAGAAACTATACATTTAAAGTTATAAAATATATATATTTTTTTTTATTATCCGTACATTTTTCCGCAAAATCCGGTAAATCTTTCCGCAAAATCCGACCCGACTATAAGAGAAATCAGCCCCAAAAGCTGTTCTACACAACAGAGAGTCGGGGAAGCTCTCATGTTTATTAGTTTCTGATTGTTATTGTCTCAACCCACGGAGCTCAGAATGATTCTTACTTATAGTACCTTTAACCCTACAAGTTGTCTAATACCCCCGCCCCCCCTCCATTAGCAGCAGTGGGAAACAGTCCATCGCCATCGACGACTGCACCTTCCACCAGTGCGTGCGGCTCAGCAAGTTCGACTCGGAGCGTAGCATCAGCTTCATCCCCCCCGACGGAGAGTACGAGCTCATGAGGTCAGTAGCCCCGCCCCTTCCTCCCCCTACCCCCCCTCCCCCTCATGTCTGTCCGTCTGTCTGTCGAATGTATTTTTGAGTTGGTTCAGTTCTCCTTCTGTCTGCTGTATGCTCTGGCAGTAGTAGTAGTAGTAGTAGTGGTGGTGGTGGGGGTGGTGGGTGTGCGATGTTAAAACCATTCAACAGCTGGTTGGACCCCAGTTTAAGGCAGGGGTGTCAAACACGCGGCCCGTGGGCCAGAATGCGGCCCAGGGGCTGACCCAATCCGGCCTGGAAAGAAAGAAATTTGATAAAAATGTCCGTGTTTCCACATAGGTTGTAGTCCCACGGTAGGATGCAGCAGATGGCAGAAGATGCACACGCTCAGTATTTCATCTTCATTATCACTTAGCAGACACTTTTTATGCACCGTGCACACTTTCTGCAAACACATCTTCTGCCTTTTATTATTATTCACGCTTATTCAGAATCACAATCAGCTTGCCTTGGTTTTTACAAACAAGGAATGTGCTTTTGTGGAATTGGTGCATAACATTGAACATTAAACAGAGTAATAATATAGAAATAATAATACAAATATATAACTAAATAAGCAATGAAAAAGGTGCCGTTTAAAGAAGAATTGACCCCTTCGCCGTGTGCCGCCAGGTACCGCACCACTAAGGACATCATCCTGCCGTTCCGCGTCATCCCGCTGGTGCGCGAGGTGGGCCGCACCAAGCTGGAAGTCAAGGTGGTCATCAAGTCCAACTTCAAGCCCTCGCTGCTGGCCCAGAAGATCGAGGTGAGGCCGCCCCCGCCCCCCCACACTCCCATCCCCCACCTTGTGAACCAGCCGGGGCTTGGAGCTCGGCTGCTGCTGCTACTACTGCTGTTGGGGTCTTCCGTCAGTCCATAGTCTCCGTTACTCTTACTGTATTTTTTTAACAATGGCAGATTTAATTCAAATTGCAAATGTGCTTTAGCTAATAGGTTCATTTGTGTATTGATCCATTGAGGGAGGAAAGGAAAGAAGGAACTGAGTGAGAAGGAAGGAAGGGAGGGAGGGGAGGTTATTTGGAGACATTTCCTTCCTCTGGGGGTCCGCAGTTGCCGGGTGCATTTGACGTCAGAGACTCTGACCTTTAACCTGTGTGTGTGTGTGTGTGTATGTATCCTGCAGGTGCGCATCCCCACGCCCCTCAACACCAGCGGTGTGCAGGTGATCTGTATGAAGGGAAAAGCCAAGTACAAGGCCAGCGAGAACGCCATCGTGTGGAAGTACGTGGTAGTGCCGTGTGCTTGTGCGTGTTCTGTCTGGACTGCGATGGGAATCACCCTTTTTTATTTTCACAGCTAATTCTAATGACTGGGTTCTGTCTGTGTATCTCTCCCTCTGTCGGTCTGTCTCTCTCTCTCTGTCGGTCTCTCTCTCTCTCTCTGGTATCTGATCTAGGATTAAGCGCATGGCGGGGATGAAGGAGTCTCAGATCAGCGCTGAGATCGAGCTGCTGCCCACCAACGACAAGAAGAAGTGGGCGCGGCCCCCCATCTCCATGAACTTCGAGGTCAGAACGAACACACACACACACACTAGAGATGGGCATTTGAAGGCATTGTCAATATTCAAATATTCGCAGAAAATTTTTAGAGCATCCGATTAATCGAACTCCAAAAAAAAGCCGTCTTACTGCACTTTTAACGTGAATAATCCAAGACATCATGGTTTAATTAACTTTCACAAAAATTATAATAAATAACAGCTATATTTAAATACCCACATCATTTCGAATAATCTTGCCCATCCCCAACACACACACACACACACACACACACACACACACACACACACACACACACACACACACACACACACACACACGTCCACTTGTAACTACAACTCCCACAATGCATTAACACTCTCGCTCCTCTCTCTCCCTCCTCCTCCCCCCCAGGTGCCCTTCGCTCCCTCAGGGCTGAAGGTTCGCTACCTGAAGGTGTTTGAGTCCAAGCTGAACTACAGTGACCACGACGTCATCAAGTGGGTGCGCTACATCGGCCGCTCGGGCATCTACGAGACGCGCTGCTAATGTTAAGCCCCGCCCACCCCCCCCCCCCCCCCCCCCCCCTCCCGGCATAGCAGCACCGTCTTTTCCTCACCTCCCTTCCTCTTCCTCACCTCCTTTGTCTCTGGAATTCCCCCACCCCCTTAATAATAAAAAAATAAATTGGTGTTGGAGAATTTAGAGGAAAAAATAAATAAATATGAAATAAAATATGGCATAAATGCACAGATATATGCAACCGTTGTTATCGTATAACTTGTTAGTGGTGAGTAAACCTGTTAACGTAACGGACCGCGTGGTCTGGGAGGACAGGGTGAGATGGTGGTTCTGGTCTCTAGTCCTCAATGTTACTGTTTTACTATCTGCTCTAGAGTTAGTTTAAAAGGGAATCTCCTGTTTCTAGACCCCCCGTCCGTCCGTCCGTCCCCCCTGTCCCCTTCCTCCTAAATATCCCAGTACAAGATCGTTAATACCTTGTTTTATATGTAGACATTTCAGTCGTCGTCCTTCTAGTATTACAATCTCTCCTTTTCCAATGGCCCAGCGGGGACAGCTTTGTTATGCCCGACATCCTGGGGAAGGACCGAGGATTGTTTTGATACATCCAAAAGGTTCCCGGCTTCTTCTACTCTTCTACTTCTTCTACCTTTATCTGCTGTTCAATGCGGCAACAACAAAAAAATTGGAGAGCATTTGTGGGGGAGTCATTTTGACACCGTGTCGCCGCTTGGCTTTTTGTTGCTCTACTAACACGGTCCCAGCAGCTAGGAGTGACCAAATGAGTGTGCTTTGTATAAAGGTGCAGTCAGTCCATATCGCTACCTTGCCGTGTCCTTTAAGCCCCTCCTCCACCCTCCGGTTGAGATGGTTTTACACCACTAATGAGCTCTCGCTCTAATCTCCAGCTACAGCTGTTGTTCTGCTGCCCCCTTCATCTCAACGTTGTGCTTTCTTCTCTCTCTCTGGATGGAACTAACATGACTAAAATGGTAAATGATTGAGATGCAACACGGGCGACGAGACTCGCGGGTCCCTGTGAGCGGACGTGACCTTTGTCTCCCCCGAGTGGCCGCCTCTGTCACCGTCGGCTTTTTTTTCATGTTTGTAGCTCTGGTGACCGGCGCTGTGTCCAATAAAAATTGATGATGTATCCAACCACCCACCGCCCTCTTCCTGAGTGTTTATTGGTACTGTCCTGCTTGTGTGCAGAGCCACGCCTCCCTCGGTGGTTAATGCATTACTGAGGAGTGTTTGTTAGAATACAGGAAGCTGATGAAATTACCTCATGCAATTTTGTAATGTATTTAGTTTAGCTTGAACTTTATGATCTGTGATTGGACATGAGATTAAATGACAAACTCTTGGGTCAACTGTTTTGGTGATTTTATTTTTCCCAACTTTCTGCACATTCAGGACAACAAAAATAAGGGCAGTATAAGGGTGTTAGGTTCAAGACTTTCACATGGTTAGTACTGGCTCTTCAACACGCCAGAGTACACACACTTCCTGGTCACTTTGTTGGGCGGCCCAGAAAGATTCCATTGTACAGATTCCCAAGACACAGACACGATTCATCTCACCGTCGTGCCTCTCCTATTAGCGTGACAGAAGCAGTGATATTGTTTTAACAGTAAAAGATGCAGGTGGGTCAAGGCCGTGGAGCAACCATTTTGGAAGAGATTTGACGGATCACAGCTTGAGAAATGTCTTATCTTAAGTGTCGGTACAGTGGCCTGCTCTGGAAACAACTCATGCGCACCTTTTAATAAAATAAAAAATACAATAAAAATGACCACTTGACACAAGCTGGATCCAACTCCACAAATGTAGAATTTAATAAACAATGATTTTATATTTATATAGGTATTTATATATAATGCTCATCGTGGGCAATGCCTTCATTCGTAATTTGAGGATGGTGTCGACTACATAATATATACAATAATTTGGGAGTCAAGTCTTGATAAACCAAACACTTGAGCCTTGTTCACAACCCAGGACTTCCTGGAGATCAGTACAGTTTCCAGAGTTCCCCTGCCACCCACCATAAGCAAACAATGAACTATTAAAAAGCAACCGATTACAATTACAGTTTGTGCTTAATGTTTATCAAGATCCACTTCAACAGAACGAGAGCCTCTGAACAACACACTTCTCCCAAGACCCGGGGGGTTCAGGACGTGTGACCGTTTATTGATTTTTAAATCAGTGGATTGATTTATTATTTAACCAAGTGCAAGGACGGTCCACAGCTGGGAGCCCAGATCAGATGTTCCAGTGGACAGAGAGGGGGGTGGTGGTGGGTGGGGGGGGGGGTCATGTTGTGTCATCACAGACACACTGGGACCACGGGGGTTATAACATCCCCATCCTGAGTTTTGCCTGTTAAGTTGCACACACAGGCACACAACACACACACATAACCATGCACATGCACACACACACACTGTGGCATGGCCCCACGCAGGCCACTTACGGATACAAACCGTAGTTTTTTTGGGGGTTGGGGGGGGGGTGAGTTGTTTTGAAGAAACCTGTAGTAACCCAGTAACTCATGTCCACTCCCATTAGAGTTTGGATTAGCAGATATTTCTCTTTCCACGAATGTAAAAAAAGAATAAAAAATAAGCCAAATTCCATCAGATCATACTGTGTATGATGTGTACATTTTGGTTGACAAAAAAAAAAAGAGGAAGACCACCGATTAGATTCCTGGTTAGTGAGCAGATTAACGAGCCCTTCACCCGAAGTGGATTCTGTGCTGTGGTGCCGCAGGGCAAACAAATTCTTCTGATAAATCCCCAGACAAGTGATTTCACCCGCCGTGCGCTAATGCCAACCAAATGTAACGACGGATACAAATACTGAGATGCTGACGGCTGAGGTCAGAACACACACACACACGCGCACACACATACACACACACACACACACAGAGAGCAAGTGACAGCAACTCAAAATAACAACAGCACAACAAAATAAAAATCGAGTGACTAATGAACCGGAAAGGGGGTGGGGGGATGGGGGGTGGGGGGGCGTCTCAGTGATGGCAGAAGGTCCCAGAGTGACAGTGATTGCCCTTTGACAACAGACCTCGATCACATGGGAGACGCAGCACGTGGATAAATCGACTGAAGTGCTGCACGAGTGTCTGATTTTACAGTGAGTGGTCAACAGGCCACCGACAGTGGCTCACTGGACACATGGTGTGGAGCGAATACTAAAAAACAACTAAATTAAAAACTAAAAGAGGAAGAAGAAGGAGAAGAAGAAGGAGAAGGAGAAACCAGTGTGGATAAAAAGGAAGAGAGAACGATCAGAATTAGAGAAACCTCCCACTGCTACTGGTTAGCTAAAACTTGAGCTATGCACACGCACGGAGACACACGTGCACGCGCACACACACACGCACACGCACGCCTCCCCCTCTACCCCCATTTTGGAAAGACGTTTCCAGACACTTTTTTGTTTCTCGCTCTTCTCTAGTCTTCGTCGTCTTCGTCGTCGTCCTCGCTGATGGGGTATCCGCGGGCGGCGCTGTGGTGCGCCGGCGGGGGGGAGGGCGGCGGTGAGGTCTTGGTGAAGAAGGGCAGGCGGAAGGTGGGGGAGGGGGAGCGCTCCTCGCGGGTGGGGCTGCTGTTGGGGCTGTGGCGCGGGCTGATGGCCTGCAGCATGCGGCCCCGCCCTTCCTTCAGCATGTGCTTCTGCGAGGGGGGGGGGAGAGAGAGAGAGAGAGAGAGAGAGAGATGGGGGAGGGAGGGAGGGAGGGAAGGAAGGAGGGAGAGGTTAAGAATTCAAACTATTCCAACACATGTCCAGCAAGGAGGGAGCATTTTATGCAACATGCATGCATGGATGGTTGGTTGGTTGGATGGTTGGTTGGATTTTGGAAGATGAGTGACTTCTATTTTGAACGGGAGCCCTTTCCTATATTTAGACCCTGGGACTTTGGGGTGGGGGTGCTTGGACCTCGGGGTGCTTGGACCTCGGGGTGCTTGGACCTCGGGGTGTTTGGAGGTCGTGCATCGTCAACAAATCCTATCGCACTTCTCGCCGGATAAAACGAAAACGCATTCTATATTATGAGCACCAGCTTCACCTGACTGAATATGCAGCAAATACATGTTGTGGTCTTGGGTAAAAATCGAGAAAGAATGAGTGTCCAATCCTGTTTCTAAAGTCCCAGCTTTTTCTCTATTTTGACCGATTGTACACTTTACTCCATCCTACTCTCTCACTCTGTACAGTGTACAGCTAGGAGGGGGGGGGGGGGTGGGGGGGGCGTAGGTCACATATTTTTTGCAGAATCCGACCACGGACACAGGCATGGAGTGACTAAAATGCGATAACATGTTATCATATGAGAGCAGTTTGTGGGATAAATCTGGCCTTAACCCTGACCCAACCTAAACTCTGGTTTACCGCAGCACAGCCATTGGAATAACTGGTGATTACAACTTAAGGAGAAATCTATCGGTTGGGAGAGAGTTGTTTCAGTTGCTCTATATGGTCTAGGAGGGACACGGCAGCACTGCCAAGAAGAGCCAACCACAGAGTCTGTCTGAGGGACATCTCAAACCTCGCCAGCACCACAGATGATTCTTATTGGTGGCCGGCGGAAGTCACATGACGCACACTGACTTCCACCGGCCAATCAGCAATCTCTGTGGTACTTCAGTGGCCAATAGCCATGGCATTCTTAAACCTCTCCAGTACCACAGAGGATTCATATTGGTGGCCAGCGGAAGTGTGGTGTGTGTGTGTGTGTGTGTGTGTGTGTGTGTGTGTGTGTGTGTGTGTGTGTGTGTGTGTGTGTGTGTGTGGTGCGTGTGTGTGACCCAGCATAATGTAGTCCTGTTGGTGTTATGTAAGTGTTCCCACCAGCGCTCCTTCGGGGCCGAACATCTGCAGGAAGTTGCCGATGAACTCGCGGGACTTCTCCTCCCACTTCTGGATCAGGTCGATGCTCTTCTCCTCCACCTTCTGCACAAACTCCTTGCTCTTCTCCTCCACGTCGCGTACCTTACGCTTCACCTTGTCCACGCGCTCCTGCAGGTGGTACTTCTTCTCCTGCAGGGGGGGTGGGGGGTGAGGTGAGGAGGAACAAGGGAGGGAGGAGAGGAGAGGAGGGAGAGAGAGAGGAGAGGAGAGGAGAGAAGGGGACAGGTTAAATATAGCACAAGGCAAGTTCAGCAATGTTGACCAGGTGGTTGTTGTATACTCTGCCATTTATAATGCACACATGACCCTAATATTAAACTTTATATAATATACAGTAACGGTACGGAGAAACAGTATGGAGAAGAAACTAGGATACCATATCTCTAATAGTAGTAATAGTAGTAAACATGTCTTAATGATAATAATAATAGTATACAGTGAAGAAGAAGAAGATGTAAGTCGTACGTTGATGAAGCTGACGTTGAGCTCCTTGGCCGTGTAGCCCCGCTGCAGGTTGCGTCTGACGTACAGGTCGTAGTCACGCACGATGCGGGTGATGATGTCCGACGTGGAGATGCCCTCCGTGCGCTGGGTGGGCGCGAACATGCCTGCGCAGGGAGGCAGGGGGGGGGGTCAGGGGTCAGAGGTCGAAGCCAAAGTAAACACAAGGGATCATTTTTGTGATGCTTTCCGGGTTTTCTTTCCTGCAGAGAACCTGTTAGTTCCTCCTCCTTACTTTTTGGTATAAAACCTGACTAAACTTGCTCTTACTGGTGATGCTGGAACAGGTTTCGTCACGATTCATTTGAGTAGTAATATGCCTGCATTTCAAACACTAGTGTGAACCGATTATGCAGCTTCCTGGATACCACGGTTTGCTTTGGGCCACCCAGTATGTAATCTAGCATTAATTACACTGCTAGCCAATGTTAGCAACCTGCTCCGTTTTGTACTTGTGGAAAGGCTTGGCCATAGTTGTTTATAGATGGTTACTACTAAACATAAACCTTGTGGGTGAAAAGTTTTTTCCTGTGTTCTGGAAGAGTTTGTTTCCAGATTGTATCCATCGTTTAAATTATTTGGTCCCTTTTTGTACATTTAATTGCAACCTTTATATATACAAAGACTCATTGAGGGCAGACTTATTTACAATGGCGAGATTACGGCATAGAAATCAAAATAAAGAAACACGAACAAACAAACAAAAAACTGAAAAATGTAACACACTAAATCAGTTAAAACAAGGGACGATCACCGAGTATGTTCTTTGAGTGTTATGTAATGTAATAATAATAATGTGAGATCTGTGGTCCGCACCAGCCTCCTTGATGTGCTTGTATACGTCATCGCTGCCTGCTGAGGAGTAGGGGATGTCGTCGTGGGCCACAAAGTCAATCTGCAGGGCGAGGGAGAGATTGACGCATGAAATACTAAATACTTATTAACCATTATCATATGGCTGCGTTACGTCCTGCGTTCCAGACCAGCGGTCCGTAAACTTTGAGAGTTTATTCATTCATACATTTCAGCTCTTCCGGTGAAGAAGTGAGAAGTGAGAAGTGAGAAGTGAAAAATAAAAGCACAGGATCTGGTTGAACTGCTCTATTGGAAAAAAAAGCCATATAATAAAACACTTATTAACCTCCCTTGGTCGGTTAATAAGTATTATTAATTACACTGTACATATTACATAGAAACTATCATAATCATCATCATTTGGGCAGAAACGAGGAGGAAACCAAGCCGGATGTTGTAAGGGGATGGGGGGGAGGGTGTCTTACCCGGTGCTTAGCGAGGAACTCTGGCGAGAGACTCCAGGGCGCGTTGCGGACCACCTCGTCCACGTAGCGGCAGTGGCTGACGGCGTCGTAGCGCTCGTCCTCGTTCATCACCGTGAAGCCCTTGAACTGGTGGGTCAGGTCATCGCTGCACACTGGGGACAAGCATTATTAATATTATTATTACAGTAGTAGTATTAGTAACTCTCTTTTTGCCATTTTATATTTTATATTTTTTGACTACTCTTTTGCGTACTGTCGCCTGCCATGTCGCAACAATTTCACTGTTCAGAATGGGCCTGTATTATGAAGTGATGTGACAATAAACCACTTTTGACTTTTGAGTATCAGAATTATCATTCCTTATTCCAGCAAGTGTATTGTTTTTAGCAAGTGTATTGAAACTGCGCTTCATTGGCTTTGCATCTGTACTCTGTACTGTGACAATAAAGTTGAATCTAATCTAATAATAAAAATACGATACGATTTGGATATATACTTCCTGGTTTCAGCTGATTTGTATTTCTCTTCGTTGATTTTTAACATTTCGTGGCCTTTTGTGTGGGACCGTGGCATCTATCAAGCGCTAACGTGGTTAAAATAACATCACATAACACAACAGAACCCTGTCCTCCTTCACACAGCCTTCAGGGGTCACTAGAGAGGCGAGGGGCAGAGTATTAGTCCAGCTGCTGCACCACAGCTGGGTTGTGGTGCGTTGCACATTTACTGTGAAACCAGCAGCAGCACATGTTTGGCCTGCAGTGCAACCTCCATACCAATCGTAGTCGCATACAGTGAGACCTTCTCCGGGGAGGGAGTACTTAAGAGTCAATGATTAGATTGTGTGCGTGTTCCTCTACAGTTTTTCCATGGTTCGACCCATCCCTTCCATGCAGCGATTGTGCTAGGCTGGGCGTGTCCGTGTTCTTTCATATGTTTCCCGTTTCCCCTCCAGAGCAGTGCGGTGTTGACCGCTTAGTCATCGGCAGATCGACAGACCTACCGCCAACAATGAGGTGTGTGTTGGGGAACAGGCACTTGGCCTGCATGAGCGCCCGGGCGTGACCCGAGTGGAAGACGTCGAAGATGCCATCTGCGTACACCCGCACCGGCCTATCAGCTGAGAGGATGGAGGAGGACAGAGGGGGAGGGGGACACGCTGACTTCCAACCAATCAGCAATCGACAGACAGTATACAAAGTCATGGTTAAATCTGCACTGTGTGCGTTTTCCCATGAGCAACCTCTAGTTGGCTGGAGTTGTAGTGCAACTCGGTGGTGCAACTCGGTGGTGCAATAGGAAAGTGACACAGTGCAGGTTTAAATGTGTAAAGAACACATGTGTGTGTCATTATGTGAGGGTGAACTGTGATGGAGGAGGGAGGGAGCAGTGACCGTCAAGTCCCGGGAGGCAAGGAACGCATTACTGAAAGGTTCTGACAACAAACACTCACAGCACATGCCACAGTGTTTAGAAGAGAAGGGCGTGGCAGGCAGGAGACAGAGAGAGAGAGGGTGTGTGAGAGAGACAAAGATACAAAAGCAGAGAGAGAGAGACAGAGAGAGAGAGAGAGAGAGTGACAAAGAGAGGTGGTGCAGGAATGAGACAGAGGGACACAGAGAGAGAGAGAGATGGAGAGATTGCACAAGAGAGAGTGTGAGAAAGACAGAAATAGAGAGACAGAGAGACAGGCACAGACAGAGAGAGACAGAGAGAGACAGAGAAAGGGAGAGGAAGATACAGAAAGACACAGAGAGAAAGAAGTAAAGAGAGAGAGAGACAGAGAGACAGAGGAACAGAGACAGAGAGAGAGAGACAGAGAGACTGAGAGACTGAGAGACAGAGAGAGGAACAGAGACAGAGACAGAGAGGAACAGAGACAGAGAGACAGAGAGACTGAGAGACTGAGAGACAGAGAGAGGAACAGAGACAGAGACAGAGAGGAACAGAGACAGAGAGACAGAGACAGAGAGACAGAGACTCACGTTGGGTGCCCCTCTTGGCCTGCTCCATGTTCACTCTGAGGTAAGGAGTTTCCACGGGCACCAGCTCATCCGCGAACGGAGCCGGGTGCTTCAGCCCCTGGCGGACCCAAGAGACAGACGGTGAGGACTTAACGCTAGGGACCCCCACCCACCATCACCACCACCCACCATCACCACCACCAGGTGCAACGACCAGGGTCCAGAACCGCCACGGTGGAACCATCTGCCGGCCAAGCAATGGCTTGACTCTGTAACTCGTCATTTTTGGAGCTGCCAAAGGGTCGGTGTCTGTCGCACGCATCCAAGTCATAAGGGTGTCAACGATTTAATCTCTCACCACCCAACTCATTATGCAAAGGGAGAGCGAGAGAGAGAGGGCGAGAGAGTACAGGGGGAAGAGAAGAGATGGAGATACAAAAAAACAGCATACAACTGAAATGAACCCAAACATAAACAAACATAAGGAGGCAGATGATCTCTCCCTCCATCTCTCTCGCTCCCTGCCTCCCTCCCGCCCTCCCTCTCTCTCTCAATTCTACAGTAGTCAGCTGATCAGGCATGTGGTGAAACAGGTTCTGCCTCCTAGGGCTGCTGTTCAGACTGGAACCTTCAACCTTCACGTGTTGGGGCGCCCGCTTGTTTCTCAGTGCTCTGTCTGCATCCAAGCATGATGTTGTGTTGTGTCTCAACAGGAAAAACCTCAAAAGGAAACCCAATGTCACTGTCGTAGATGGCAAGACAGGATGCGTGCGGCCTTCTGACCCTTCTAGACAAGAACATGTTGTTCTTCTTTTTATCCTAAATGTCAGAATGCAACATAACACACACACACACACACACACACACACACACACACACACCACACACACACACCCACACCACACAACACACACCCCACACACAACTGACACACAACACACATACAGTACAGCTGATCAGGCATGTGGTGAAACAGGTTCTGCCTCCTAGGGCTGCTGTTCAGACTGGAACCTTCCACCTTCACGTGTTGGGGCGCCCGCTTGTTTCTCAGTGCTCTGTCTGCATCCAAGCATGATGTTGTGTTGTGTCTCAACAGGAAAAACCTCAAAAGGAAACCCAATGTCACTGTCGTAGATGGCAAGACAGGATGCGTGCGGCCTTCTGACCCTTCTAGACAAGAACATGTTGTTCTTCTTTTTATCCTAAATGTCAGAATGCAACATAAACACACACACACACACACACACACACACACACACACACACACACACACACACACACACACACACACACACACACACAACACACACACACACACACACCACACACACACACACACACACACACACACACACACACACAAATGGGGTCTTTAGTGACAGCTGTAACACGAGTCCCTCACTCTCCCTCTGACTCACCACAGTGCATCTGGGGACTTTTCCAGGCCTCTCCGAGTCCTCGGCCTCGCAGTAGGAGCTCTCCCGCTCTCTCCTCCTCTTCCTGCTGGACACCGGCACCTCACTGGACCCCTGGCTCTCCATCCTCCTGGGACTCGCTCACTGCGGCAGAGGGAACTAAAGGTCAACACACACCTCACAAGCAACGCAAGAGCCAACAGAGAGCAGCCATGTCCTCTCACAATCCACACCATGCACTCGATTAGGAGGAGAATAGTGCCTGCACACAAACACTACCTGGTTAACTAAAGGTTTAACAAACAACACGGCCTGAAACCCATAACAAAACACACACGGCGACTTGCAATGTTGATGTTGTCAATGAGAAAATAGGGGATAGAGATCTGGCTCAGGAATGCTACAGGTAGAGGCTGCAGGGCAGACCTTGGTGGTTTGAAACCAGAGTCTTTCAGCTGGGACTAACGGTGGTTAGCCGGTTAGTAAAAAAAAAATAAGGGACTCATCCTAAGCAGTCTGTCTGGGACCATGGCAAATGACTGGGGCCGGGATTAGCATGGCACTGTACTCCCGCCACGAGATGGTGTACTTTCACAACGCCCAGACTTAATGTGATTCTCTTATGCAACAGCCACCTGGCCTCCTTCCCATTTCCCATTGCAATAGAGTGTTGGCGTTGAACACAGCATTCAACCACCTACCGAATCCACAGACGTCCTAAGATTGTTCTTCGCAATAGCAAAAGCTACAAAGAAAGATATCCCATTGGCCAATCCACCGTTAATATCCAAACCATGATCTTGCACCCCTGTCATGAATGCAGGTACAGTATAAACACTGTGATTCTGTTTGAAGGTGGATTGCAGGGCAATGCATTGGACCCCACCTCAGTCCCAGCTATACCCCCAAAGAGCCACTGACCATAGTTCCAAAAGATTAGGCTAACATTTGGTTAAGCACTACTACCTGTCTTTCGGTCTGCTCCACCACGTAGTATGAAACTATTAAAAGCAAATATGTAGGACTAGTCTGAAGTGGCAGACAGACAGACAGACAGACAGGAGCACGGAAATAAACGGTATCCATGCAGAGGGGTGTGTTGGTGACAGCTACCTGACCTAGCGCTTACACAGGAGGGCAATCCCCCACCCTCTGCCAGTTGGCCATGGTCGGGTGACAATTTGAAGCCATTTAAAAGGGCGCCTTTACACCACCAGGTGTGAGCGTGATTAGCCATTATAAGCCGTTTCAAATGTGTCATGCAAATAAAATTGTGACATCACATGTGGGAGTGTCCACCTAGATGTATGCTGACTATATCAGACTACCAGCCTACCCAGTGGACTGTATCAACTGGTAAACTCTAAATCTAGTCAGCATACATCTAGGTGGATACTCCCACTTGTGATGTCACTTGACTTCACAAGTGGGAGTATAGTAGTATACTAGATGTAAATGGTAAATGGAATGGTAAATGGATTGCATTTATATAACGCTTTTATCCAAATCGCTTTACAGTTGCCTCACATTCACCCATTCATACACCAACGGCGGTGCCAACCATGCAAGATAACAACCAACACGTCAGGAGCAGGTTAGGTGGACTCAGGGACACCTCAGGGACACCTCAACACTTAGTTAGGAGGGGGGGGGAGCCCGGGGATCGAACCAGCAACCTTCCTGTTGCCAGACAACCAGCTCTTACCTCCTGAGCTACTGCCGGCCGCCCCTGTATGCTGACTAGATCAGCCAGACCAGCCTACCCAGTGGGACTGTACCGACGGGATTTAAACTCTAAATCTAGTCAGCATACATCTCGGTGGACACTCCCACTTGGGACGTCACTATGTCTCAATGACACATGACTGTATTCACATGACAGTTGTTGAACGTGCTCGTAACGGGGTGAGTCACCACGCTCAGGGCCCCTTCTTTAATGACCTGTTGCTATTATGGGGATTGTAAAGTAGGTTAACACGACTCGACGTACTTGTACTTGACATGACATTGGTTCAGTTCTCCAGTTCACAGTCTTAGTGACAGACATGCATCTGAAACCATCTTACATTTTATGCTTAAATGGGGAACTTAAGCCATTCCTTCCCACGCCTGACACCTATACTGTACTGTACTGCACAGCGAGTCCCCCTTGAACCAAGGACAGCAATGACAATGACAATGACAGACAGACAGACAGACAGACAGACAGTCCTGCCAGTATGAGTAACACACCAGGAGGGAGCACCGTCCACTAGTCTTATGGACAATATTACACATCGACAATCAATCAAAAGAAGAACAGTCTGTCCCCTTCACATAATACAGTAATTCCGCATCTCTCACCCCGCCTACCTCCCTCCCTCCCTACCTACCTACCTACCAACCTCCCTCCCTACCTACCTCCCTACCGTGCACTTTTTCCCCCCGTCCAGGAGTCTCTAACGCGGGAGTGGGCGGCTGTCTTTCCTCGGACAGCTGGCTGCGCTGGGCTGGGCTGCGCTGGGCTGGGCTGGGCTGGCTGACTGGAACTAGTTAGCTAGTAGTTCACCTGACTAGCTCGTTAGCGCGTTAGCTCGTTAAGCTAGCTCACCCAGTTCAACAGCACAGCAACACGTCCGTTAGTCCAGCGGGCTGCTTCCAGCTCCGGGTAGTCTAGTCACGGGGATTGGTTGTTGTTGTTGTTGTTGTTTTTAATTTAAAGCCGTGTGACAGCTATTAAGTACAGACTCAATGCTGCCAGCTCCACACAGCGTAGGAACTACAAATGTCATGAATGCGACGTCGATGCGTGAGGCGCGAACGTCCTGCACTGAAGTTGCGCTTTCTTCAAAGTAAAGGTTAATGCCCTCTGTACAAAACGATGCAATTATTCATCGACGATAACATAATATTATACAACTAATATAAGATAAGATAAGATAAGATAGAACTTTATTGATACACACACACACACACACACACACACACACACACTCTATTCAGAGTGCAGGACAAATGGGGTCTTTAGTGACAGCTGTAACACGAGTCCCTCACTCTCCCTCTGACTCACCACAGTGCATCTGGGGACTTTTCCAGGCCTCTCCGAGTCCTCGGCCTCGCAGTAGGAGCTCTCCCGCTCTCTCCTCCTCTTCCTGCTGGACACCGGCACCTCACTGGACCCCTGGCTCTCCATCCTCCTGGGACTCGCTCACTGCGGCAGAGGGAACTAAAGGTCAACACACACCTCACAAGCAACGCAAGAGCCAACAGAGAGCAGCCATGTCCTCTCACAATCCACACCATGCACTCGATTAGGAGGAGAATAGTGCCTGCACACAAACACTACCTGGTTAACTAAAGGTTTAACAAACAACACGGCCTGAAACCCATAACAAAACACACACGGCGACTTGCAATGTTGATGTTGTCGATGAGAAAATAGGGGATAGAGATCTGGCTCAGGAATGCTACAGTAGAGGCTGCAGGGCAGACCTTGGTAGCCGGTTAGTTACAAAAAAAAAAAATAAGGACTCATCCTAAGCAGTCTGTCTGGGACCATGGCAAATGACTGGGGCCGGGATTAGCATGGCACTGTACTCCCGCCACGAAGATGGTGTACTTTCACAACGCCCAGACTTAATGTGATTCTCTTATGCAACAGCCACCTGGCCTCCTTCCCATTTCCCATTGCAATAGAGTGTTTGGCGTTGAACACAGCATTCAACCACCTACCGAATCCACAGACGTCCTAAGATTGTTCTTCGCAATAGCAAAAGCTACAAAGAAAGATATCCCATTGGCCAATCCACCGTTAATATCCAAACCATGATCTTGCACCCCTGTCATGAATGCAGGTACAGTATAAACACTGTGATTCTGTTTGAAGGTGGATTGCAGGGCAATGCATTGGACCCCACCTCAGTCCCAGCTATACCCCCAAAGAGCCACTGACCATAGTTCCAAAAGATTAGGCTAACATTTGGTTAAGCACTACTACCTGTCTTTCGGTCTGCTCCACCACGTAGTATGAAACTATTAAAAGCAAATATGTAGGACTAGTCTGAAGTGGCAGACAGACAGACAGACAGACAGACAGACAGACAGACAGACAGACAGACAGACAGACAGGACTGGAGCACGGAAATAAACGGTATCCATGCAGAGGGGTGTGTTGGTGACAGCTACCTGACCTAGCGCTTACACAAGAGGGCAATCCCCCACCCTCTGCCAGTTGGCCATGGTCGGGTGACAATTTGAAGCCATTTAAAGGGGCGCCTTTACACCACCAGGTGTGAGCGTGATTAGCCATTATAAGCTGTTTCAAATGTGTCATGCAACTAAATGTGTCATCGTGACGAAGTGACATCACATGTGGGAGTGTCCACCTAGATGTATGCTGAATATATCAGACTACCAGCCTACCCAGTGGACTGTATCAACTGGTAAACTCTAAATCTAGTCAGCATACATCTAGGTGGATACTCCCACTTGTGATGTCACTTGACTTCACAAGTGGGAGTATAGTAGTATACTAGATGTAAATGGTAAATGGAATGGTAAATGGATTGCATTTATATACATCGCTTTTATCCAAATCGCTTTACAGTTGCCTCACATTCACCCATTCATACACCAACGGCGGTGCCAACCATGCAAGGTAACAACCAACACGTCAGGAGCAGTTAGGGTTAGGTGGTGTCTTGCTCAGGGACACCTCCACACTTAGCTAGGAGGAGCAGGTAGGGTTAGGTGGTGTCTTGCTCAGGGACACCTCCACACTTAGCTAGGAGGAGCAGGTAGGGTTAGGTGGTGTCTTGCTCAGGGACACCTCCACACTTAGCTAGGAGGAGCAGGTAGGGTTAGGTGGTGTCTTGCTCAGGGACACCTCCACACTTAGCTAGGAGGAGCAGGTAGGGTTAGGTGGTGTCTTGCTCAGGGACACCTCCACACTTAGTTAGGGGGGGGGGGGGGGGGGGGGGGGGATCGAAGCAGCAACCTTCCTGTTGCCAGACAACCAGCTCTTACCTCCTGAGCTACTGCCGGCCGCCCCTGTATGCTGACTAGATCAGCCAGACAAGCCTACCCAGTGGGAGTGTACCAACGGGATTTAAACTCTAAATCTAGTCAGCATACATCTCGGTGGACACTCCCACTTGGGACGTCACTATGTCTCAATGACACATGATTGTATTCACATGACAGTTGTTGAACGTGCTCGTAACGGGGTGAGTCACCACGCTCAGGGCCCCTTCTTTAATGACCTGTTGCTATTATGGGGATTGTAAACTAGGTTAACACGACTCGACGCACTTGTACTTGACATGACATTGGTTCAGTTCACCAGTTCACAGTCTTAGTGACAGACATGCATCTGAAACCATCTTACATTTTATGCTTAAGCCATTCCTTCCCACGCCTGACACCTATACTGTACTGTACTGCACAGCGAGTCCCCCTTGAACCAAGGGCAGCAATGACAATGACAGACAGACAGACAGACAGACAGACAGTCCTGCCAGTATGAGTAACACACCAGGAGGGACCACCGTCCACTACTCTTATGTACAATATTACACATCGACAATCAATCGTGTCCCCAAGAGGAACAGTCTTTCCCCTTCACATAATACAGGAATTCCGCATCTCTCACCCCCTACCTCCCTACCTCCCTACCTCCCTCCCTCCCTACCTACCTACCTACCTACCAACCTCCCTACCAACCTCCCTCCCTACCTACCTCCCTACCGTGCACTTTTTCCCCCCGTCCAGGAGTCTCTAACGCGGGAGTGGGCGGCTGTCTTTCCTCGGACAGCTGGCTGCGCTGGGCTGGGCTGGGCTGGGCTGGCTGACTGGAACTAGTTAGCTAGTAGTTCACCTGACTAGCTCGTTAGCGCGTTAGCTCGTTAAGCTAGCTCACCCAGTTCAACAGCACAGCAACACGTCCGTTAGTCCAGCGGGCTGCTTCCAGCTCCGGGTAGTCTAGTCACGGGGATTGGTTGTTGTTGTTGTTATTGTTGTTGTTGTTGTTGTTGTTGTTGTTTTTTAATTTAAAGCCGTGTGACAGCTAATAAGTACAGACTCAATGCTGCCAGCTCCACACAGCGTAGGAACTACAAATGTCATGAATGCGACGTCGATGCGTGAGGCGCGAACGTCCTGCACTGAAGTTGCGCTTTCTTCAAAGTAAAGGTTAATGCCCTCTGTACAAAACGATGCAATTATTCATCGACGATAACATAATATTATACAACTAATATAAGATAAGATAAGATAAGATAGAACTTTATTGATCCCGAAGGAAATTCTTGTGCCAGGTTGCATAGCAATAGAATAAAATAATAGAGAAATAAACAGTAGAATAATAAAAAAATAATATAACAGATTTACACATTTACAGTAAGTCTAGAGAAGTAAACAAATATAAAAATATAGCTAAGATAAGATATTCAGTCAGCAAAAACAATTTGACAATAATTGAAGTGTAATAAAAGGGTAATAATAATAATAATGGTAAGATGCACATGATATAAAGAATATTAAGAATGTTGCACATAATGATGAAAGGTAATGTAGCATGGTGATATTGCAAGGATAATATTGAGAAGAAGTATTGCACATGACTATATAAAGCTGCACGTTTTATATCGATGTGCTCTGATTAGAACAGGACTTAATTTCCGATGGCAAACAATAGGAAATTATGTGCAAGAAGAGGGAGATGAACGTGCCAGTAACAGAACAATGTGTTGCATTTTTCCTTGACAAAGTCTGGTTTATTCTGAATTATCGTAGGCAGGTCGAGTCTAGGGTGGATTACGTTATTTTGAGCTGGAAAGTCAGACATTGTTCGTAATTGAATGAAAAGTAATCAATATCAGACATTTTACTTTGAAAGCAAACACAGCGGTCGACACAATCGTTAATATAAATGGCTTGCTATTTCCGGTCTGACATTTTTGTACAGTAGTGCCGCCTAGTGTCAGACATACAAAAATACATGAACTACATTCATATATAATGATAATTGTACTTATAACAATAGAAATATATAACTATAGATATTTTGTACATTATTATTATTATTGTTATTATTATTGTTGTTATTGTTATTATTATTATTATTAGTAGTAGTAGTAGTAGTATTGTTATTATTATTATTATTATTATATCATAATATATATGTTGGAAGATTTCAGAGGTCAAATGTATCTGACTTTTAGATAGACGATGTGTGTGTGATAAATTTACTACCATTAGGAGTCAGTTTGCTCTTGGCAAGCATAGAGTTTATCTGATATTCTGGCCTAATATGGCATACTATGCATCGCTACAATTCAACTGGAAGACTAGTGTAAGCACATTCAAAGAGCTATGACTGTTTTATTGATCATTTTGGTTCAGTTTTCCTCTATTAATCAAAGTTGCAAGAACAATAACTCTCTTAGACAATGGTACACAGAGTAATGTAAGTAAGTAGGCCTAATCACTTTATTTAGAGTAACTTTAACTTCATATTATTGTAATCCGAGCAGAGGTGTACTATAAGCCTCACACCCCCTTAAAGTGGAGCATGCAGCCACTAAAAGCATGCAGGAGTTATCCCTGATCGTCCTGCAGAGAGCTCCAGGACAAGGTGTAATTTCACTGGAAGATCAGAGGGACACATTGCTATGATAATTGACACCCCAAAGGTGGTGATAACGTTTTGCAATGAAAAATACTTTAAATTGCTATAATCCTCAGAATGTTACGTGGTCTGCATACTTTGACCTACAGATCTGGCTAATCAGGTGATCTCATGCCATTCAACCGTGTTATATGTGTGCTTATACTGTATAACGTTTATGTTAGGGTCATAGATGATTATATAAGGTGGATCAATGTCATATAGAGGTTAAAATATGACAGGGACAACATATTATAACAATTGTAGTCATATGCTGTATGTAACTGACGATACAAGATTTTCTTTAAAGTTTAAGTTTATAATCATTCATTCCTTATAAAAAAAAAAGGAAGTGTTTGTGTTCATTGGGGCAGAATATCCCCACTGGAATATCAACACATACTAGCTTGCTAGTTTAAGTATATGTATTGAATTTACTAGTGTAGACTTTATCAAATTATTCCATTGAATTATGTGAGTATCAGATGGGAATACGCTCTAGTGCATTGTGTTAATGTAACCCAGTCATGTTCATCGCTTCTGTTCACTTGGACTATTTTTGTAGTTGCTCCAATTTTGTAGGCTTTAATTGTTCCTGCAGGCTAGTGTGTAAGTCACTTTGGATAAACGTGTCAAAGTGCCAAATGACAAAAATGTAAATGCTAGAAAGTGTTGTAGCTCTTTATCCTCCTCATGGATATTCAATCAATATGATCAGAATCCCACCATATGGTGTGTTGCTGTCCTATGCTGACTGCTCCTGGTGAGTTATTTAGTGTAAGACATGTCAACACGTCCAGGTATACACGTCGCTTATGATTTAAGGGAGCCGAGTGTCCCCCTACCCCTCCATTTTAGGCATGCCAGTGTGCAGCAATTACAGTATGACGTCCACCACCTCACACCTGGTGGAGTCTGTCAGACTCTCTGTCTGCGCACACTCTGTGATCACCGGCCATACCGGCTGGTTTAGGAGACCAGAATCACAGACATTGAGCCAGAATGAGTGGTGTGAAAAATAGAAACCATGTGAAGAAAATGAGACATTTCAAACAAAACAGTAAATACCACCGACCATATGTATACATCTATATGTAAGTATGTCGGCCCGATCTGTGAGTGGACTGCAGAACAGCATGGCTGGGTATAGGCCTATGTACTGTAGGTCGGGTTTACCAACGATAGTCCAATTAAAAAAGTCCAATCCAATGTTGAGATCTTGGATTCAGGGTCATCATTGTTGCTTGATGGTGAATAAATGTTGGTAGGTCTATAAGCCAATTGGCGAGTTCAATTGGCTTATAGTGCTCAATGACCTCACTACGTTTCGACAACTTCCAGTTCAAGTGGTCGAAAATGTTCTTTAAAAAACACACTCTTTCAAACGTTACTTCCCATGAGTTTTGAGCAGGAATTACATGGTTTGGATAGGGTTCGAACCAGCTAGCCCATAATTCCTGCATACTTCCCCCCTTTAAACAGCAGTTGACTGAGTCCCCCTGTATTTTTTTTGGACTGGCCAAGAACAGGGTTGAAAGAGCATACCCAGCTGTTTTTGGAAGGGGTTTTTTCTTCTTTTTCTTTTTTTAGACCTTTTTTTTTTACCTTGCTTTGCATGTTTTGTCATGACTTGAGGAAGTACAACCTTGGATATTTCTTTCCCTCATGCTTCGCTTGTCAAATTAAGTGCAACACATGTAATTGATCTGCAGTTTTCTCCGTCCCGGGCAGTTAAGCCTACTCTATGTATCTATAATGTGTTCATTACAGTTTCATGAATCACCGACCTCGTCAGCAAGTTCAGCGGGAGCACAATGGCTGTTAAAGCCTTTACAAGCACTCAAGTTTGTTTTGAAGTTGCACTTTTTATGACTATTTCCTATGGTTCCTAAGCTCATTGGCTTGGATGCTCTAATGAGGGCTTCCACGTCTCAAACTGTATATGTGGGGGGGCGGAGCCACTTGAGTCGACAGCCAATGAAATCACACCAATTATAAGTGACACGAAGTGGAGTATTTATGAACAGCAATAGTCTCAAACACTTTGCATCCTGCAGCTGGCCAGGGGAGGTAAGACGCAGCACCTCTCTGTTTAAGTTTATTTCTTTGTTCATCTATTTTAAAACTTGTGATGTCTACTTTTAAGGTTTAAAATTAGAATATAGAATTGTTTTTTTGTTGTTGTTGAAACGTTCAGACTATAGATAATGAATGAGTAAATAAAACAAATTGAAATAAGAAGATCATTTCAACAACAGTTGTGCATCGTGGCCTTTTAAATTGCAGATGTCAAGGATGCTTTCTCGAGTGTCCCTGCTGAGGGCGTTATGCTGCATGGTATTAATACCAGGTTTGTTACAATACATTCAAATATAGGCCTAAACTGCTTTAATAAATACAAAAATATGAATGTAAAATGGTACACATAACATTTGACATATATGGCTATTCTTACTCTTTTTTTTACCCCTGTAGACTTGCTAGATGCAACATCTTTAGTGAAAGTGAAGGATGCTGAAGGTAACATTTTGTATATTATTATTATATACATAAAATATTATAAACATATATTAAACAGTTTTTGCTATTTGTGTTCTGTTGTCATAAGCTATTGACCACAAAAGTGCTTACCTTAACAAAAACATGCACACTTATATTTTGCCCAATTATTTAGTTTAAATATTTTTAAATGTATATGTGACGTCTTTGCCACCAATAAGACCTGGGCTTTTCCACCCTACTGATGTCTGGTTGTTTTGCAGGGAAACTGGCCAAGGGCTCCATCAGCATCGACTCAGCCCGAGCACATGACTTCTTGTCCCAGTCCCGACCCAGGAGGAATGTGGAGCCCAAGTGGTACCATGGCACCCCTGACTTCCAGTCCTACTATCGCTTCTACAACAGCATCGGACACGTCGAAGGAGTAAGCTGATAAGATCAACTGTACTTTATTCATCCAGTAGCAGATGTGCCCTGCATGCCTCCAAGTACCAGGACACAGGAAACATGAGGTGAGGCAGAGCAGGTGGCCACTGCTAACGTGTTAGCGCTCCCATCGAGTGTGTGTGTGGTGTGACGGCCGGTTTATCTTGTGGGCATTGATTAGCCAATGCGCCACAGGTATGCTGCCTTGCCCAGCCCAGTGCATCATGTGAAATTACAGCATGATCATTGTTGCATCAACCCTTGTGTGTGTGTGTGCGTGTGTGTGTGTGTGTGTGTGTGCCTGTGTGTATCTCCATCTCTCTCTCCATCATCAGATGTATGAGATCGACAGAATCCGCATGCTGTACCAGCAGATGCGTCAACTGGAGCAGGAGCACGGCGCCGACGCCTCCAGCTACCAGAACGTCCTGGGCGTCCAGACCACCACGGGCCCGCCCACCACCACCACCCTACCGCCCACCACCACCACCACGGAGCCTCCGCCGCCCCCCACCACCAAGAACCCCCTGGCGGACGCTGAGGTCTACTACCTGTGCAACCCCATCGACATGCTGTGCAAGCCCCAGATCGTGTTCCTGCCCACGGGGGCGGTGCCCGTGCTGTGCGACCGCGCTTCAACCCCGCCTGCAGGCCCAAGTCGGAGGCGGAGATCAAGGCCGCCGCCCCTCCCCCACCACCGCCACCTCCCCCACCTCCTCCCAAGAAGTCTGCCCCTACTCCTCCTCCTCCTCCTCCTCCTGCCATGGTGGTGAAGGGGATGGAGTACGATTGCGACCCCTACTGGGACCCCGACTGCCTCGTCGACCACCCACCACGCCCCGTGCGTAGTGGGTGAGTAAATAATCGAGTAAATAATCGTTGACGGGACTGATAGCGTACTAGAGTGCATTATCCAGACAGGACTGTGATTTGCGGTGCACACGCAGATGAATCAAATGTAATAAAACACTAAATTAAATGCTGTTTTTTTATTTACTGGTGAAAATGTATAGAATGTCAACCAAAACAATATGAAACACCTCTGGATCGTTCTGTGGAGAACATACAAAAACATACATACACACAGCAAAACCAGTATGTGACCCAGTAATGCCCTTTAACACAGAAAGTTTAGGATGAAGTAGTAATAGTGTAGTAAGCGGTGGCACAGTGGCTCAGGTAAGCACCGCTGCCTCACAGCAAGAAGGTCCTGGGTTCGAGGCCGACCACCGCCACCAAAAGGCCTTTGTATTGTGATAACGGTAGCATAAGTAAATAGTAATGGTGGTAATAGTGCAGTAAGTGTAGTATGCCAGCAGGGGTCAGGTGTAAGCCTACTTCGGGTCCTCAAGCCACCATGGTCATGATCCCCTCACATCGATGCTAACTCTTTATGGAGAAGATGAGTGAAGATTGAGTTAACGCTGGTGGACCCAGATGTGCAGAGATAGGAGTGGGGCGCAGTGTTGGAGGGTGCTGGGCAGCCAGTGCAAGGGATTGTTCAAACCCTTCTTCTCCTCTCGGGTCGTCATTAGACAACTGATCACCCTGATTACATCATTAACATGCCCAGCCTCCCTCCCCTGACATTTATTATCATCCTTATACGTTATTGTGTTCATCATACATCCATGGTTATTATTATAAGATAAGATAAGATAGAACTTTATTGATCCCCGAAGGAAATTCTCGTGCCAGAGGATGCATCGCAATAGAACAAACAGTAGGGGAAAACAACAAATGTACAAATTTACAGTGAGTCTAAATGTAAATATATAGCATAGTAAGACATAATATTTACACTAGAAATGCACATTTTGTGAATACATTGTGGTTGAGTACACAGGCCTCAACATCAACAACCAGGACCAGTGTTAGACGCACCATTACTAGAGTGCATTTAAAAACAAGTACCGTGTCCGACCTCTAGGGGGAGGCGTAGCGTCTCCGCTGCTTGGCCGGGGGGAAAATAAAACACCAGAGAAGAAGACGACGCGGGCGGCGGGTGGTGTCACTTCCAGCATCACCAGTCCTCAGCGTCCCGCCCGCCTGCTCGCCACCACCACACTAACACTAACACGGACTACGAACACAGTACAGTACAATATTAGGCGGCCTACGGTCCACATCTGACACCAGGTATTTCCCGCGGCTCCCAACAGCATAATATAATGTAGTATAATATAATATAATATAATATAGTGTATGTACGAGTCAGGGTGTGTGTGTGTGTGTGTGTGTGTGTTGGGCTGTGACCGTTTAGGGCGACCGGCCTTGAGGACCACCATGCTAGTCTAGCTAACGGTCTCTCCTTTACGTCCTCCTCCCGAAATGAACCGAAGCTGCACGTAGACCACTCGTGGAGACAACAACAACGAGGCTGTTGTTTTAATTTGGATACGTGTCACGTGATGATGTAACGACGGGATTATCATAGCTGTGCACCCTGGAGTCAGTCAAGCAATGACAATAGAATAGAATGAAGCCACATAGGGCAGCCACTGTGATGGTCGACTTGCTGTTGTTGTTGTTGTCGTCGTCCCTTCACTGTTTGCAGCATCATCATCATCATCATCATCAGCAAAAAGGTTTCAGACACATGTGAATGCTGAAGTGTCTGTGTGCATATGTGTGTGTGTGTGTGTATTGTGCAGTAGGTGGACAATCCTCCTGAAATGCACAGGTTACCGGTTGGGCGACATAGAGAGGACTTTGTCTCTGTCAAGAGTCAAGACACTCCCATCTAAAGTCCATTTTATTTGTGCACTAGGCTCAGACAATACAGAAACATTGTACCATACAAAAAAAGCCAGTTGTATATCACTAGGTTGCCATCCCTACGAATGCAGTGCATGAAATGTTGACTGTTTACAGACTGTACAATATAGCTGTATTTATTCTAATAACTACGTTTAATTCAGGTTGAATTTCATGGGTTTTCTCTTGAACCGCGTTCTTGGATGCTCATGCATGGCTTAGAACTGAGAATAAGACAAAGAAGAGTTTGTTTTTCGCTGCTCTCTTGTGTTCACATGTCCCCAGTGTGACAGAGATAAAACTACCATGCCCAGAGGCCCCCTCTGCAAGTCCCCCCCCTTCACATAATATCATCAGATTATTTTTATAGCGCGCAGACATGACTCAATCTCCAGCCAAGGGCATCGTGGGCTGATGTGTGGGTTCAAGAACCTCTTTTTTATATGAGGGCGAACCCTTAATGTATGACACTGCTGTTCACGGGAACAATACATTAGATAAATAATGCATGAAAGCATGTATTTTAAAACATTGACTTATTTGCATGCGTCATAACACCGCCGCGTCCGATCTATCGCCTGAATCACAGTAAGTGAACAGCAGTGAGTTAAGTAAACCTTGTTGTGTAACCTATTCTGCTTAGTGTGAGATTTGTATTGTTCTATGCTAATGTAACACCCTCCCCCCCCTCCCTCCCTTCCACATTCTCCCTCCCCTCCCTCCCTCCCTCGCCTCCCCCCCCCCCCCCCCTTCCTTGCCCTACAGGATGTCTGACAAGAGCGAGCTGAAGGCGGAGCTGGAGAGGAAGAAGCAACGCATCGCCCAGATCCGAGAGGAGAAGAAGAGAAAAGAGGAAGAGAAGAAGAAGAAGGATGTGCGTAGGAAAACTGGGAAACCAAAAAATAAAAACCCCCACTGGAGGGAGCACTCATGCTGTCACATGTTGTAGCCGGGGAATCTGATTGGCTAATATCATTAGTGTCAGGTGCTTCTTCTGACCCTGACCCCAAGCTGATATTTTACTATGACAATTGACGATAACTTTTTAGTTGTTTAGCAGATGCTTTTATCCAAAGAGACTTAGAGTGAAACACATTTTGAAACACAGTCATTAAGAAGCAGGTAGGGTTTATCTTCTATCTTTCTCAAGGACGCTTAAGTCACAAATCCCAACCAACCAAATGATCCTGCCCCTTAGTACCCATTGTAAGCCATTGTGGTTGTTCATCATTTTGGAAACTGAGAACAGAATACATGAGAAAGCACAAAAGCTAAACCAATAGTATTCAATATCGATTAACAGGGTTCACTTCACTTGTCATAAACTAGTGATTAGCGCTAGCATCGTTTTAGTGCTAACTTCTGAGATGTGTGTGTGTGTGTGTGTGGGGGGTAGGGGGAAGCTAAGCGTGGATCGGAGGGGGGCGGCGGACCCTCGGCCGAAGACTCGGATCTGGACAGGAAGCGCAGAGAGGCGGAGGCTCTGCTACAGAGTGTGGGTATCACCCCTGATATCCCTCACGGTAAGGACACACACACACACACCCATCCACACACTGCTAATAATAATTGACATATCAGCATGCATGCATCTGTCTCCTCCCCACCCACCCCTCTTGTTGTCTTTCATTACTTTGGGGGTTTTACCACTCAAGGGATGGCTGTGTTTTTTTAAAGATGGCCGCTCTAACCTGTTGGTGGTCTCACCTGGCCTAGGTCATCATCACCCCTCCCTTCCTGCCCCCCCCCCCCCCCCATGTCTTCTGCAGCATTCGGCCGTTGACTGACCTGTCGGTTCAAATGCATGGCTCCTGTGTCTTGGCTCCTGGCATTTATTTTATTTTATTTTCTCTCTCTCTTGTCTGTCTCTCCTCTCCCTTTTTGTGTTTCACCCCCACCCCCCACACCCTCCACCCCCACCACTAACCCCTCCCTTAATTAACCGCATGCACACAAATCCCAATAATAATCCCACCCTTAATTAATACTCACTTACTTATTGTCCACTCGCTCCCCTCACTTACTCACCCTGTCATTCACGTACTCGCTCGCCCCCATTCACTTATGGCACGTTCACTTACTGCTGCTTCTTACATACCTACCTATACCCACACACACACACACACACACATGCTCTCTCTCTCTCTCTCGCGCGTGCGGGCGGGCGTGCAGGCGAGCCCCTGAGGGTAGTAACGGAGGATACGTGTCTGTTTCACTACCTAGTCCCCGCCCCCATGTCTCCCTCCAACAAATCAGTGGGCAGCGACGCCGGCAGCCAGGACTCCGGGGATGGGAACGCCGGGCCCAGGTCTGGGTGTGTGTGTGTGTGTGTGTGTGTGTGTGTGTGTGTGTGTGTGTGTGTGTGTGTGTGTGTGTGTGTGTGTGTGTGTGTGTGTGTGTGTGTGTGTGTGTGTGTGTGTGTGTGTGTGTGTGTGTGTGTGTGTGTGTGTGTGTGTGTGCATGCTTGTGTCTGTGTGTGAATCAGAGAGAGAGAGAGAGGGGCGTGGCTGGATCGTTGTAAAGCCGTTGTGAAACCTGCATGCAGAAGTTTGACTTTGTTTGAAAATGTCTTTCCCTTGTCACCTTTTTTTGGCCTTTCTCTCTCTCTCTCTCGCTCTCTTTCTCTCTCTCTGTCTCTCTCTCACCGGCTTACCTGTTTTTACTGGTCTGCGCAAATAACTAATTCCTCTCTTCTCCTCCACCTCTCTCTCCCTCTCTCTCTCCCTTTCTCCTCTGTCTCTGCTGTTGTTCCCCACTCTCACACCTTATCTTTTTCTTCCTCTCTTACTGTCTCCCTCTCTTTCTCTTTCTCTCGCTCTCCTTTCTTTCTGTCTCTCTCCTCTCTCTCTCTCTCCCTCTCCTTCTCTCCTTTCTTCCTGTCTCTCTCTCTCTCTCTCTCTCTCCTGCTGTTGTTCCTCACTCTATTTATTTATGTGTTTGACTTGATGCACTTGCTACTGCTCTGCCTTTCTGACTGTCCTGTTTCTCTCTCTCTCTCCTCTGTCTCTCTCACCCTTTCTCTCCCTCCCTCTCTCTATCTCTCGTCACCGCTCCCCTCTCTCTCGCTCTCTCTATCTCTCTCTCTCTGTCTCTGTCTCTCTCCCACTAACACCATGCTGGTGGTGTGTGGCTGTTATCAGGACATTGCACTGGGACCCTGACCCTTCCACTCTGCAGCTCCACTCCGACTCTGAGCTGATGGGGTACTGCTGCTGCTCCTCCTCCTCCTCCTCCTCCTCCTCCACCTCCTCCACCTCCTCCTCTTGCACCTCCTCTGCCTGTTGTTGTTTTTCCACCAGTGGTCTTATGAGTCTTTATTTATTGATTGATTTATTCTTTATGCACCTTCATGGTTGTCTCGTCTGTGTGTGGGCGTCGTCTTATTTCTTATTTCAAAACTAGATTTTGATGTTTTATTTATATATATGTACGTGTTTCATTAAGTGTTTGTGTTTCTGAGTGGATGCAGATGCAGATTTGATCAGCGGCATTATAATGTGCTGCTGACTGGTTTTATGCGTGTGTGTGTGTGTGCGCGCATGTGTGTGCACGCGCGCGTGTGTGTGTGTGTGTGCATGTGTGTGCGCGTGTAGACGTGGGCCCGTGAAGCTGTGTATGTCCAAAGTGACCCAGGTGGACTTCCTGCCCAAGGAGATGGTGTCCTACTGCAAGGAGACGCAGACCCCCACCGAGACACTCACACACGGCGAGCAGAAAGACGGTACACACACACATTCACAGACACACACACGCACACTACTACTAGTCTTTCACACACATATCTTCGGGATTTGGTCTGCCGGTGGATCTGCGTTACTGAAGTTTCTGTGTGTGTGTGTGTGTGTGTGTGTGCATTTCTTTCTCTTTGTGTGTGTGTGTGTGTGTGTGTGTGTGTGTGTGTGTGTTTGTGTGTGTGTGTGTGTGTGTGTGTTGTTTGTGTGTGTGTGTGTGGCCACAGAGGAGGAGGACGAGGAGAGGGATGCCGTCCCAGCCGAGGACCTCCAGGTGGAGAAGGGGGAGCAGGGAGAAGAGGAGGAGGAGGAGGGCTGGAGGGAGAAGCACTCATACTAACTGCACCTACATCAACACCTCTCACTGCACCTATGCTCCATTTACTGCTTATAGGCACCTAGCTGCTGATAGGCAGTGTTTGTATATTATTGCTGCTGACATTTTGCTATGGTGTTCATTTATTTGTCTCAGTTGACACTTTTAAAAAGCAGCTAAAGACTCAGATATGCTTTTCACACTACACTTAACCCGGGGTTAAGCAGCGTTTCACACTTGCATTTTTGACAGTGGGTTAGCACCTTTTAACCCTGGGTTAACTAACCCTGGGTTAACTAACCCTGCTACGAAGCAGGGTTAGCACCGCAATTGCGGTGCCAAGAACACTAGTGTGAAATGAATGTGGGGTTAGAAGGTAAGAGCGATATCAACGACTATCCATCCAATCACAGACCGCAACCTCACCTCATTTACATATTAATCGCACGCGCATCTGTGAAGGCGATCTTGAAATTAAAATTAATTAATTTCTCTGTACTTAAAATAAAATCGAAAACCTCCTCATATACTCTTCTCTTCTCCAGTTTAATTGTTATTCTCTCTCATCGCTCTCTCGCTCTTTTGTGTGTTTAATTACTATCTCCATCACAGCGGCGTGATGGCGTCACGTGCTGGGCCGGGCCAATCATGTTCGATAACCCAGTAAATATGCAAATGAGAACGTTAACCCGGGGTCTACAAGCTCACAGTGTGAAACGTTAACCCGGGGTCAATTGTTAACCCAGGGTTAAAGAAAACTAGTGTGAAACGTCAGAAAATTAACCAGGGTTAACGTTAACCCGGGGTTAACTTATTCAAGTGTGAAAAGCCTAAGACTGGCCTTTGTCTAGCCTCTTGTGTCTGTATTTCTATAAGTTTTATGTCCTTTGTTTTTATGTTTTATTGTTTCTTACGATGTGATGGTCTTATTTAAACTATTTTACTCCTGTGGAGCACTTTGACTTTGTCTGTGAAAGGTGCTATATAAATACATTTTACTTACTTACTTACTATTTGGATGATATATCATATAGGTGCATCATAGTACTAAATAGAATAATCTAGATACATGGTACTGAATAGAATAATAATCGACATGGATAGTACGACAGTGAAGAAGGAAATAGAAAATATTGAGACATTGAGAAAAAACTAAGATGGATGTTGTGAATGCGAATAGAGGGAGATGCGTCTTGAGTGTTAACCACATGTGTGTCTCTGTCTGTCTGTCTCTCCATCTGTCTTTCTGTCTGTCTGTCTGTCTCTCTCTCTCGCTTCTCTTCTCTCTTTCTCTGTCTGTCTGTCTCTGTCTCTCTCTGTCTCTGTCTCTCTGTCTCTCTATCTGTCTCTCTTTCTAGAAACAGCCAAGGAGCTGACGGAGGAGGAGAAGCTGCAGCTCCTCCACTCGGAGGAGTTCATGTTCTTCTTCGAGCGCGGCAGCAGGATGGTGGAGCGAGCGCTGGGCGAGCGAGTGGACGTCTGCTTCGACTACAGCGGCAGAGACCTGGAGGACAAGGAGGGGTGAGACAGGCTCTGAACCACTCTCTCACGCGTGTGTGTGTGTGTGTGTGTGTGTGTGTGTGTGTGTGTGTGTGTGTGTGTGTGTGTGTGTGTGTGTGTGTGTGTGTGTGTGTGTGTGTGTGTGTGTGTGTGTGTGTGCGTGTGTGTGTGAAGAGTTTGGATCACATCAGGGGGCAGGATAGTGTAGTGGCGAGGGTGTCTGTGTTTGTTACCCCTCTGAAAGGTTCTTGGTTTGATCCCCGATATCGATCCTTGAGCAAGACACCTAATCCAGGGGTGTCAAACTCATACGAGGAATATACACAAGACTAGAGTCTGAGAGATTCAGGCCAATCTGTTTTATTTCTTTCTCACGCTTCTAACATTCCTCTTTAACGCAGTGTAGCGTTGCATTGTCAGAAGGGTTGATGGAAAGTGTGAGCGAGTAGCTTAGCTCCACCTCCAGCTCCCTGAACTCTGAAATAAATGCACATTGCAACCCTGGCAGCTTAGTGGTTATTTGTAAAACATTTTGTGTGATTATGGATAAAGTGAAGAAATCTCTAAGAAAGAAGAAATCAATCCGTTATATGAAATTGCCTCAGTGGCCGGAGATTGGATCGGCTCGCGGGCCGCATCCGGGCCCCCGGGCCACATGTTTGACACCCCTGGTCTAATCCCTACCTGCTCCTTAATGTCGTTTGGAATCCCTGGAAGTCGCTTTGAATATAAGCATTGTGGCCAAAGGTCTAAATGTAAAAATGGTTACCATGGGTACAACCTTGATTGTGCTTGTCGGCAATACGTGACGAATCGTCGGATAAAAACAGCCTCGGACTTTATGTTTTCTGTCCGTTTTTTTCCGTCTCCTCAGCGATATGCAGGCGGGCGCCAAGCTGGTGCTGAACAGACAGTTTGCAGACGAGCGCTGGACAAAGAACCGCGTGGTCACCTGCCTGGACTGGTCCCCACAAGTACGTGGTTCTGGGTGTGTGTGTGTGTGTGTGTGTGTGTGTGTGTGTGTTAACGAATTGCTCTAAGGAGAGACAGAATTAATTCCCAATTAGATTCCCCTCCACTCCACTCTCCATAATTGCTCCACATTGAATTCAGAGTGCAAGCGCACACACACACACACACACGTGCACACACACACACACACACACACACACACGTGCACACACGCACACACACACATACAAGGCGACAGCGATTTTCCGCTTGTCGGTTTCCTTGGCGGGCTAATGAGCAGGCAGGTGAACGCTTGCTGACACAGGGCCTTAAGTTAAAGCCCCGGCCCATCTGCACACACACACACACACACACCGTCGTCATCATCAGCACACCTTCGCTGCACGTGTGTGTGTGTGTGAGTGTGTGTGTGTGTGTGTGTGTGTGTGTGTGTGTGTGTGTGTGTGTGTGCTGCGTTTCGCTGGAGGACACAAAGTACCCAGTCGCTAAATAAAAGATAGCGTCATGCTAGCTTGTGTTGACGATGTGTTTTTGGCGGTGCCGTCTGTGATTCTGATGATGTCAGCGATGGTGGCGTCATCAGAATCACAATCAGCTTTATTGGCCTTAGTTTTCACAAACAAGGAATGTGCTTTTGTGAAATTGATGCATAACATTGAACATTAAACAGAAAGTAATAGTATAGAAATAAAAAAAAAATCGAAATATTATAAAAATATACCAAAAGATATACAGTATATAAAGAATAAGCAATAAAAAGGTGTAATTCAAAGAAAAGATTTGCATTAATGTAATACGCAATAGTGTTAAACGTTAATATAACGTGTAGTATAGTGCCCATAGGGGGGTGGGAATCAGTGGGGATCAGTGGGTGTCCCGGGTGTTGTTAATGATGAGGCCAGTTGCCATGGGGACGAAGCTGTTCTTGTGGCGTGAGGTCCAAACAATGTCCTGTGTCTTGTCTCGTCGTCCCTCCAGTACCCGGAGCTGCTGGTGGCGTCGTACAACAACAACGAGGACGCGCCCCACGAGCCCGACGGCGTGGCGCTGGTCTGGAACCTCAAGTACAAGAAGGCCACGCCCGAGTACACCTTCCACTGCCAGGTCAGTCGCCGGGGGCAACCCGCCACCGCCGCCGTGCTCTGATTGGTCAGAAAATCACTGCAAAAGCGACAGAGGCGGGAACAGAGATTCAAAATTCAAGATGATTTATCACAAATAAAGTGAAATGAAAAGTGGTGATGCTTAGTGGGAATGTGCAAAAGAATAATACAAATAACACAAATTGGAGGATCAGAATATTTACAATATTTACAGTATTTACAGTAAAAAAGAGCAGCAGGAATGAGGAGGGAGTTACAATATATAACAGATGACGTGATGTCTCTCTCTCTCCTCCAGTCGGAGGTGATGTCCGCTGGCTTCGCCCGCTTCCACCCCAACCTGGTGGTGGGCGGGACTTACTCGGGCCAGATCGTCCTGTGGGACAACCGCAGCAACAAGCGCACCCCCGTGCAGAGGACCCCGCTGTCCGCGTCCGCGCACACGGTAGCACGCGCGCACGGGGACACACGCACACACACACACACACACGCACACACACACACACACAGTTCTGATGTGGATGCACGTTTTCATCGAAACCACACATGCAGTTGGGGGGGTAAGGTGACTAGGGTGGCTCTGTAGACTTAGCACTGAGCTCTGCGTTAGCGTTATGGGTACCGTAAGCGCTGAGTGCTATGGTTAGCATAAGTGGTAAGCATTGTGTTAGCATTGTGGTTAGCGTTAGGGTGAAGCTTTATGGTTAGCATTAGGACTAAGCTTTGCACTAGCTTTATGTTAGATGACAGTGTTAGCATTGAGCTTAGCGTTAGCCTTGAGGTTGTAGCTGAGGTGTCTTTGTGGCTCTGTCCCCCCCCAGCACCCGGTGTACTGCGTGAACGTGGTGGGCACCCAGAACGCCCACAACCTCATCAGCATCTCCACCGACGGCAAGATGTGCTCCTGGAGCCTGGACATGCTCTCCCAGCCACAGGTAACTAGACACGCCCTCCTCCCAGCCACAGGGAACTAGATAGACACACCCTCCTCCCAGCCACAGGTAATTAGACACGCCATCCTCCCAGCCAACAGGTAACTAGATAGACACGCCCTCCTCCCAGCCACAGGTAATTAGACACGCCATCCTCCCAGCAACAGGTAACTAGATAGACACGCCCTCCTCCCAGCCACAGGTACCCGTATTTTCCGGACTATAAAGCGCACCGGATTATAAGGCGCACTGTCAATGAACGGGTCTATTTTCATACATAAGGCGCACCGGATTATAAGGCGCACTGTCAATGAACGGGTCTATTTTCATACATAAGAGCCCTGCAATGGAGGCCGAGCCAATGATCCCATCATTAGCTCGGATACGGGCCGGGCTCGGGCTTTTTTTTCTCTCTCTCTCAATTAAATTAAATTAAATTCAAAGAGGCTTTATTAACCAGCAGCAGCAGCAGTGAGCGTGCGTTCAGCGCCGCTGGAAGAGTAATAGAGGAGAGGAGGACTGGACTGGCCCCTGAAACCGTGGATGCGATTCTTTTCCTTCATGATGCAAAGTGACTTAAAAAGACATGTTGCCATGTTAAGCGGCTGACTGTTTTTGTGTGATTGGACGTTTTTTTATTATTATCATGGGCGTAGAATTTAGTGGGGACGCTGGGGACATGTCCCCACCAATATCCACACCTCACGGTTGCGTAATTGCGCATCCTTGACGCAATATCTGTGATGTCCCCACCAATGTCCAAAACAAAAATACGCCCTTGATTATTATTATTCTTGGAATGGCCTGTTTTGGTCAATTTTATTTTAGTCAAGGCTTACTCGGGTAAGACAAGCTGTGTTAATAATAGCGTAACTGTTTCTCCGCACTTCCGTGTGCTTATTGTTCCAATGGTTTTTATAGGCTACGTTTAATAATAAACACTGATATACGCTTTAAGTGTTGTTGTTTTTTGTAGCCTATTCACTGGGATATAATTTGTAGTAGCCTATTCAACATTGATCTGATATGTAGCCAATGGATCAACTGTTAATCGCCGCGCAGCTGCTCGTCACTCACTTCAGAAAATAAAAATAATTATTTAACTGCCTACAAAATGCTTCAAACATTTTCCTAAAATAACTTAAAATTGAAATGAAACTAAATATAACCACTTATGCCATTTAAAGTGCTCAAATAAGATCGGAAGTCTATAACTAGACTTGTCGCATCTGGGCAACAAGTCTAGTTTGCGACATTAGTCGCAAATATGGGAGGTTAAAAAAAATGTCGGGCTTAATTCGGGCCTGAGAGTTCTAATAATGTGGCGGGCCGGGCCGGGCTGGGGCCTCACTCTCTCGGGCCAGGGCCGGGCAAGGGCCTACTTTCCAGGCCGCGGCAGTCCTCTAGTCCTTATACACACACCATAATATTACCGGTATGTTGAAGCACAGTACGTATTACTCCGCAAGGCTAGTATTACGCCGCGGTAGCCGTAATGCGCCGACAATCAATCCAAGTATTACGCCGCGGTAGCCGTAATGCGCCGACAATCCATCAAGTATTACACCGGGTAGCCGTAATGCGCCGACAATCCATCAAGCGGTGCGGCTTGACAGATTTTTGAGCGCCGTGTACCACATAAAATCGGTTCGAGGTTAATACATAAGGCGCACCGGATTATAAGGCGCACTGTCGATTTTTGAGAAAATTACAGGATTTAAGTGCGCCTTATAGTCCGAAAAATACGGTAATTAGGACACGCCATCCTACCAGCAACAGGTAACTAGATAGACACGCCCTCCTCCCAGCCACAGGTAATTAGACACGCCCTCCTCCCAGCCACAGGGAACTAGACACGCCATCCTCCCAGCAACAGGTAACTAGATAGACACGCCCTCCTCCCAGCCACAGGGAACTAGATAGACACGCCCTCCTCCCAGCCACAGGTAATTAGACACGCCATCCTCCCAGCAACAGGTAACTAGATAGACACGCCCTCCTCCCAGCCACAGGGAACTAGATAGACACACCCTCCTCCCAGCCACAGGTAATTAGACACGCCATCCTCCCAGCAACAGGTAACTAGATAGACACGCCCTCCTCCCAGCCACAGGTAATTAGACACGCCCTCCTCCCAGCCACAGGTAACTAGATAGACACGCCCTCCTCCCAGCCACAGGTAACTAGTCCAGCATCTGAACAAAACTAGTTATGTACCTGTAGGTTCTCCCACTAGCCTTAAAAATCACCCTTATATACTTAGCGCCCTAGCAACCAAAAGCTACTACAACAAAAGATGCTTGTTGCCAGTGATGTGTGTGTGTGTGTGTGTGTGTGTGTGTGTGTGTGTGTGTGTGTGTGTGTGTGTGTGTGTGTGTGTGTGGTGGTGTGTGTGGTGTGTGTGTGTGTGTGGTGTGTGTGTGTGTGTGTGTGTGTGTGTGTGCCTGATCCCCGGTGCCCCCCCCCCCTGCAGGACAGCCTGGAGCTGGTGTTCAAGCAGAGCAAGGCGGTGGCCGTCACCTCCATGGCCTTCCCCCTCGCCGACGTCAACAACTTTGTGGTGGGCAGCGAGGACGGCTCCGTGTACACCGCCTGCCGCCACGGCACGTAAGTACTCGCTCACACCCCCACCCACTACCGCCTCCACCACCTACCACCACCACCACCCCCTCCCCCTCCTCTACCCGTCCCTGTCCCCGTCCCCTTAGATGTTAGCTAGCTAGCTGCGCGTCTCTGAGAGGATGATAATTCCATTGCTAACTTTTCTGTTCGAGTTAACTTATTTGCATTCATTTTTTTAACCGATTTATTTATTTTTTAGATGTACTGTATTTATTTATTTATTGTATTTTTACTGAATGTATCTTACTTACTTTTATTGTTATTCTATTAGGCTTATACACTTAACATTTATTATTGTCTTTATTATTGTGTGTGTGTGTGTGTGTGTGTGTGGTGTGTGTGTGTGTGTGTGTGTGTGTGTGTGTGTGTGTGTGTGTGTTGTGTGTGTGTGTGTGTGTGTGTGTGTGTGTGTGTGGTGTGTGTGTGTGTGTCACAGTAAGGCGGGCATCACGGACGTGTTCGAGGGCCACCACGGCCCCGTGACGGGGCTGAGCTGCCACAGCGCAGCGGGGGCCGTCGACTTCTCCCACCTCTTCATCTCCTCCTCCTTCGACTGGACCGTCAAGCTCTGGAGCACCAAGGGTAGTGGCACACCACATACACTACATACACACATACACACACGCGTGCACATGGACACACACATACAGACGGACATACACACACGCACAGATACAGGACATACACACACATACACATGGACATTCACACATACAGTATATATACACACACACACATACACATGGACATTCACACACACATACACATACAGTATATATACACACACACACACACATACATACACACGCATGCACACACTCAGGTTTCCGTTTGATTAGATCTGTTATTCAAAACTGTCCACAGATGTGGTTCATCTCTTTAACATTGATGTCTGGATTGTATTTCTCTGTTAGACATTTTTTTAACTGTGTGTAACCGAGGATCTGTTCTCAATGAACTTGCCACGTGTAGCTCATAACATTAATGATGGGTCCGTTGGATTTAGGTCTGGCAGTATCCCAGTATAGACATAACTAGTCCAGTACAACTAGTCCAACGTGAACATGACAGGAACAGGATGTTACTGTAACCTGCGACTGACTGATCTGTGAAAAGGGTCTAATGCTGCTGCTCTGCTCTGCTCTGTCTCTCCAGGGCTGTTGGTAGTAAGATGGTGCTCTCTGGTGTAAGAGGCAAGAGGCATGGGGATGGGAGGCGAGGGTTTGGAGGGTGAGGGAGGGAGGGAGGGGAGGGAGGGAGGAGGGGAGAGCAAGGAGCTGGAGAGTCTCCTGGAACATAAAGCCTCCTTTCTTTGTATTTCAAGAAGGACAGCGGAAAAGATTCACACAAAGACTCCTGTGTATAAGATTGAGAGCTCTTGAGGAAGGAGACAGATTAAATTTGGATTGCAATAGTTACAAATGAACAGATTACGGTAACAGATTGCAAACGTTATTGTCGTTATTTGTTCATTTAGATGTTTTTATAAGCAGCATACAGGGTTTAAACATTTGTGTCATTTGTGTTCATATTCCGTCTGATGAAACTTCACGTCCCTCCAGAGCACCCGTCCGCTGTACTCGTTCGAGGACAGCTGCGACTACGTGTACGACGTGATGTGGTCCCCCACGCACCCGGCGCTGTTCGCCTGCGTGGACCTGGCCGGCCACCTGGACCTCTGGAACCTCAACAACGACACCGAGGTGCGCCCACAGACACACATCATGAGCTTATCGATTCATAGAAAAGTAACATTACACATGACATTGTGCAATATTCTCAACATCATGTGTAATATTAATTTTCAATACCATTGCCAACTTTTCTATTCGAGTTTACTGATTTTTTTTACTAAATGTTTCTTAGATTTATCGTTATTCTATTAGGCTTATACACTTTACATTTATTATTCTATTGTTTTTATTCTTATGTTTTATATATTTTTGAGATACTGGCACTCTGGCACCATAATTTCCTTCGGGATTAATAAAGTTTTATCTTATCTTATTATTTGTATCGAATCAATTTATTTTAACATTAGCGTTGATTCAAAATACTTCAAATATGTAAAACCATTTATGGTCATTGATCGACATGAATCATTTAAATGTGTGGAGAGTCAAGTCAAGTCAGTTTTATTTATATAGCACATTTTAAACAACTATCGTTGACAAAGTGCTGAACAAGTTACATGGGCACAGAGAATAAAACAGTAGAAAACAATAACAATAGCAACAATAAAAAATAAAACAATAAAATAATAACAATAGCAACAATAAAAAACTATAAAAAGATAAGGGCTCAATGGGAGGATGCCGTGCTCAACTCAAATTGAATTGAACGAGAGAAGAGAGAGAGGTTTTAAACTCTAAGAAGAGGTTGGCTTGATTCAGCGGTTGCCTCGTCTCGTGGTTCGTCGGGTGTTTGACTCCCAGCCGGGTTCGATACCCAACAATGACCACAACCTACCTGTAGTAGGTGTCCTTGAGCAAGGTTGCCTGCTAACCTCCTCCTACCACCTCCTTCTTAAATGACATGCATGCATGTGAACACACACACACACACACACACACACACACACACACACACACACACACACACACACACACACACACACACACACACACACTGTACCTCAAGATAAAAGCGTCTGCTAAATGGTTAAATAGTTCTTCTTGTCGTGGTAACCTGGTTGTTTGCCTGTTGCCGGCGGTGGTGTGGTTAGGTCCCCACCGCCAGCGTGTGTGTGGACGGCGCCCCGGCTCTGAACCGCGTGCGGTGGGCGCACTCCGGACGAGAGATCGCCACCGGGGACTCGGACGGCCAGGTGCGGGTCTACGACGTGGGAGAGGTGAGTCGTCCATCAGCTGCTTGTAAATAGTGCGCGTCAAGACAATTCAAGTCCCATTTTATGTCCTCCTCAAAGTGTTGTCTCTCACAGGCGGAAATTGCTATAATTGTATATAATTATCTTAATTTTGTCTGTGACATGCTGTTGAAGTTAAAATTGTTATGTGTCACTACAAGTAGTAATCACCGGTAGTGAATCAAACAATGATCGGTTTTTAACATGTCGTTAAAAAGTGAATTATGACCAACGGCACCAAGCCTCCATTTTGGATCGTAGGCCTAACTAAGCCCTTCCTCCCCACGGTGAGTGAGTGATGCCCTACGCTTGTGTCGCGTTCCCTTTGCAGCAAATCTGCGTCCCCAAGGCGGACGAGTGGACCCGCTTTGTGCGGACGCTGGCCGAGATCAACGAGAACCGCGAGGAGGCGGAGGAGCTGGCCGCCTGATCAGGCCACGCCCCCCACACACACACACACACCGCCGCCCACCGGCCAGCGCTCCAGTCTCTCTCTCTCTCTAGCTTCCAGTTTCATCTTCTCCATTGACTTTAAAACACTAATCAATCCGACGGGCCAGCTGATCCGGGACGGTGGACCACAGAGCTAGGACGACCAGAACAGATCGTTTTAGGGTAGATCTTTCTCGTCTTTTGGGTAGGAGGAGAGGAAAGACCAGTTAGGACGGTATCATGGAGTCGTGGAGGTAGCACAGGCGTAGCTGCAGGAATTAAGGGGAATTGGGGAGTTGGAAGGGCTCAACAGCCGAGCAGTGTGGACGGTTTTCCCGATGGTTCACCGTTGTAAGTGTAAAAGGTTGGGGTCTGTTCTGTCTACTCTAGCTCTATAGCTCGGCGTCCTCAGGATTTCAGTTTGGAGACGATGCACTCTTTAAAAAAAAAAAAACAAAAAAAACAAATGAAGAAAAAACCTCAACCTTTTCAAGCTCTTTTTTTAAAATATGCAAAACCTTTGTACTCGCACCTTTTTATTACCATCGGAGTGTTTTTACATGTTTGGATATTCGGCCGTACGTCTACGCTTCCGCCTGCCTGAGGATAATGCGCGCGGCGACACACTAAGCTAACACACGACGGCTGTCGAACCCGTTCCAACAACTGCGCTTTGAGTTAAGTTCCACTCACAGACTCTGGCCTGTGCAGGACTGTGTTTGCGTTTGAATCACTATATTTAATATTTATTCTGCCTTTTTGTGGTTACTATTATTAGTTATCATTTCATGTACTGTAACACAGCCCTGTTGCTTTGAGGCCTGGTGATTTATTTCTGAGCTAGCACTACGGTTTATTTACTTGGCAGAAGGAATACGAAACGTAGAAGTCCTTACATTTCCTTGAGTTTGTTGACACTACCTACAGTTAAGACGTCTTTATTTAATTTGTTTTCTGTACCAAAGTCTTAAGGTGTATTGAGCAGTAGATAATGTTCCCTGGCCTGTCGCCTTGTAAGACTAAGAAGATATGAACTACCCCATGAAATGCAGTCCGGATTATTCATCAACCGAGCCCAAAATGATTTAGAAATTGTACATTTGAAAATGGAGCTCAAGATGTTATCATATTGGCATAGCAACGAAAGAAACAACGTAATCGATGACCAAACTCAGTATTTTATGAAGACATATTGTACTGCCCCTCCCTCTTCCATTCCCCGCCTCCTTGTACTTTGTCATTGAAATAAAATTGAGTCCGCTTGGTTAAAATTAATATGGATGATTTATTTCCATAAAATACAGTACAATGAATGCATTGATATACATTAAATTCATTATCAGCTAATTTACCGGATGGTTGATTTTCTTTTGTTTGTTTTGTTTACCAAGAAAACAACTGAATGAAAAATATCTGTACATCATCAGCAAGAGTGATTCTCAGAGATCCAGGCCACGTCATTCATCTCTTCCACAAGCGTCCCAAATACAGTGACGCCAAATCACTTCAACAACTCCCAACACGGATGCAGTTTTTTTTTTGTTTCTTTAAAAGCCAAGGCAGAAGCAAACATCCGTTCCACACAAATCTGTTTCTTTTCTTCCGTCTCTGTACAGATCTACAATATGTACAGTCACTGCGCGGGAACATGCTCCGAGAAGCCCCTCCTCCCCCCTCCATGCTCACCGTCCAATCAGAGAAGTCCTACTCACACTGTGCGTCAGACAAAAAAAAAGAGAAAAGAAAATCAAATATATATATATTTATATAAGCTAATCATGAGTGGGAGACAGAAAACAAACCATGCAGCGGCTGCGGCCCTGCGAACGCTCGTCTCCCCGGAGTTGAAATGTTTTCCTTCTCAGGTTTGTTTTAGTTTAGTTTGTTTGGTTTTTTTTACAAATGCTCAGGGATTCAGGGAGGGAGGACACATAAGGGGCGGGCAGGCGGGGTTTAAGATGACACATGCAGCCACTGAAGACGCAGCAGAGCCGGAGCTCCGCCCACCCGACATACCCGACCTCGGGAGAAGCTCCTCCTCCGCCTCCATCGCCTCCATCACCACCACCTCCTCCTCCTCCACCCCCGGCGTAGTTTCTTTGTTCTTCCGTTGTATGGCTCCACGTGGAGTGTTTCACAATGTTGACGTGTGTGTGTGCATGTGTGTGTGTGTGCATGTGTGTGTGTGTGTGTGTGTGTGTGTGTGCATGTGCGTCCCTCCCTCCCTCCCACCATCTCCCAGTAGTAGCAATGGTGGAGGGTTTGGTGGTGGTGGTGGTTGTAGTGGAGGAGGAGATGACGAGGCGGCAGGGTTAGACGTGACGCGACTCCGCCACTAGGGGGCCGGCGTCTTGGCGGGCTCTCCGTGGTGGATGGAGACGATGCCGGAGGACTTGAACTTGGGCAGGTGGAGGCCGAACTTGTTCTCCACGCCGGCGAAGGTGGCGGCCGCCAGACGGTAGCCGCCCACGTGCTCGGCGTGGATGGGCGGCAGCTCCGAGATGCGGGACTTGGGGGTGGGGTCTGAGCCGGCGGGGCGACTGAGGAGGAGGGAGGAAGAGAGTGAGGAAAATATGACATCCCCTGAGAATCTGACGAACATTAAAAGCAAGTCAGTGGCTAGGGTGGCCAACTCCCAGTCGTAGGACTCTGGGTTTGGTTGGCTGTGGACATGATCTAATGGGAGTAGAACAGCAATTAGAAGGTCTTGTTCCAGATTGTACTTACTGTCCACCAAAGTCCACGTAGAACCACCTCTGCAGGAGCTCGTAGGTCAACAGGGTCACACCGAACTGAGGGGAAGACCGACACACGCGGGCTGGAGGGGGAGGGGAAGAGAACACACACATCATCATCATCATCATCATCATCCAGGAACGAAGGCCATATGGAGACGCGTGGGCGCGGCCTGCAGGGTCTCACCTCCGGCCCCCTTCCACAGGGCCCGGAAGCCTTCCTCCTGCATGATCTTCCGGAAGCAGTCGATGACGCCCGTGTAGGTGGTCTGCCCGGCCCTCGCCGCCACCTGCAGGCGCGTCTTGATGACGTCGGCGGGGGTCACCAGGGAGGCGGCGGGAACACCTGGCGGAGCAGCGGCACATGTCGGTGACGATCAGGGGATCCTTGATTGCCATTTCTCAGGCTAATTTGTACGTTTTGTGGCTTTTTAACAGGTGTGGTTGGTTACAAAATAGATTAGACACCACCGATAATTTAATACAATTTGAGAGCATTACAAACATCATTGTTAATAAATAGTTTGTTAAAATGACCACTATATAGGCTATTTAGTTATACTGTATACAGTAGTCACATTGGGTTACCTGCGATGGCTCCGGCGGTGAGCAGCTGCAGGGCTCCCAGCCTGCCTTGCTCATCGGCAAATTCTGCCTTGGTGTGGGCGTACACGGGGAAGTATATGGCCGAGAAGGGGATGTCTCTCAGGAAACACGCCTTGGCTCCCTGGACACACACAGACGCAAAGGAAAGAAAGTCAACTCGGAATTCAAAAATACATAAATTATACAGACAGCTGCTGTTAGCAAAGGTTTGAGACCTACATGAAGAACGTCTTCACTGAGTAAAAAAACGACTCCTGCATTGCGTTAGAGCAACAAAATTCAACATCTTCGAAGTTTGAAGGCAAGGAAACTATAAGCCGGCCAACGTGAGACAACAGCTACAGACACCCCCCCCCCCTGGCTGTTACCTTGTAGAGGCCGAAGAAGCCCAGGTCACGGACCACGGTGAGGGCGCTCACTCTGGCCCCGGTGGTGATCTCTCCGGCCACCTGCAGGCGGATCTTGACAATCTCCAGGGGGTTGGTGAAGATGACCTGGGAGCCCCCGGCCTGCGCACGGCGAGAGGGGGAGGAGGAGGAGGAGGAGATCATCACACACACACACAATGAAGAGAGCACACAATTGTGCTACACAACATCTCCCCGTGCCCTGTCCTGTGTGGGAGGAGCCCAGAAAACTCAACACTCAGGTGGCGTGGGGCAGACATTTTTCTTATTCTCTTGTTCTAGTTCCCTGGTTCGGTGCTGCGGTGTGTTTGAACGGATCTGACCGGATGCTCCCATTTTGGATCCTCACAAGACACAAAGTGTGGGTGGGTTAGTTAGTTGGCACTTACACATCCTCCGGCCAGCACCTCCGCAACAAAGGGAATGGAGCCATCTTTGGTGGTGAACTTGTCTCTCACAAAGTCGTTGACCTGCACACAGTCACACACACCCAATATTTAGTGAAAGCACCAATAATCATCCCTACAATGTTAGCACAGTATTAATATCGAGGTATTTTGAGGTATGTTGATGTTTGATTTTGTCCATGTCAGCCCAGCAGCCCTAGAAGGAGGTGGAGCTTAGTGAGAGGGGGAGGAGCCTCACCGTGAGTTTGATAGCCTTCTCCGGAGCCACTCCTATGAGCTGGGGCACGAGACCTGGAGGGCGGGACAGGGTCAATGAGGGGATAGCCAATCATCAATTCAATTGAAACCATGCATATGTAGAAGGTGACAGAGAGAGAGCAGTTAACGATTAAAGGGACGATTAAAGAAGCAGCAGCAGCAGTAGTGCGGTACAGTAGAAGAAGAAGAAGAAGACAGGTGGAGCCAGGAGGCGTGGCCTACCCCGGTAGAAGCCGGAGAAGCCCTCGTATCGCAGGACCTTCTTGGCGCAGTCGAAGCTGTTCTTGTACATGAGCTCGCCCACGAAGGAGCCTGTGGAACGCTGGTTCTGCATGCGGGTCTTCACCAGGTCGATGGGGTACACCGCCGTGGCGCCCGTGGCTGCGCGGAGACACACGGACAAGGTAAGACGCGCACACACACACACACACTCACACGATTAAGAAGGAGGAGTACAGCATTTGCTCTCTGGCAAAGGGGGAGGAGACTTGCCTCCGGCGATGGCGCCCAGGGTGAACCTGTAGGCGGACTCCGCGGCTTGGAGCCACACTGGCCTGGACTGGTCCCCGTGGGCCTGGCAAAAACAGAGACAGAGAGACACAGACAGACACAGAGACATAGACAGAGACAGAGACATACAGAGTGAGACACGTTGAGAAGGCTGTTCCTATTGGGCACTCACTTAATGCACACAAGCTTGTTCTTATTGACTTCAATTTGTCTGAAATTATTGCGTTATGAGCTGATCAAGAAAGAATTGGATGTCATGTTACACGTCGCCTAGCCAAAGTCACGTGATAGTGTCTGCAAACAAAGATTGAAGATTAAAGTATACGTAAACTTTATTGTCCATCACATGATGACCTTGACTATAAAACTGGTCTATGGTTACATTTAGGACATTTGGCAGAAGCTTTGATCCAAAGCGACTTACAAAGAGTCCATTCATATCACTGTGGTACATAAAGATAAGAATAGGGCAGATTTCAAGCATTGATTGTTGCAAGACAAATTCATAATTGCTAGGTTGACAAAAAAAAAAACGTACATCCATGCAAGTCTTGCATAGAACACCATAAATAAATAAATACATAAATAAAAAGGGGCAGGCGTGGAAAGCTGCATTAAAAGTAGTAACGCTATAGCAGATAGCATTCATTCAACGCACAGACAGAAACACCCAGAAGTACCTGTTTCTGAGCCTCGACCAGGTGGTAGGGCAGAGAGCCTTCCTCTAAGGGGGCTATCCTCTCGATGTCGGCCAGGTTCAGACGCCTAGTCAGACGCACATAATGTGGAGCGATTATTATTCATAACATAGCAATTATATATCAATTATTACCGCATGGCCAACAGGTTGTACCACAGGCGGCTTTTTGATGATGATGATGATGGTGAAAGAGAGAGTCTTTACCCGGAGGGGGAGTGAAGGCCCGATAGCTGGTACAGGATGTCAATCTCCATCGGCGTGATCTGGCCAAACCTGTTGGCAGCGTGGACAAACTCCTCTACAGGACGATAGGGAGACAAGGGAAAAGATAGGCTTGTCATCTGTTGCTATGGAAACATGTCAGCTGTTGCTATGGATACATGTCAGCTGTTGCTATGGATACATGTCACCTGTTGCTATGGATACATGTCACCTGTTGCTATGGATACATGTCACCTGTAGCTATGGATACATGTCAGCTGTAGCTATGGATACATGTGAGCTGTTGCTATGGATACATGTGAGCTGTTGCTATGGATGCATGTGAGCTGTTGCTATGGATGCATGTGAGCTGTTGCTATGGATGCATGTGAGCTGTTTCCAACAACTGCGCTTTGAGTTAAGTTCCACTCACAGACTCTGGCCTGTGCAGGACTGTTTGCGTTTGAATCACTATATTTAATATTTATTCTGCCTTTTTGTGGTTACTATTATTAGTTATCATTTCATGTACTGTAACACAGCCCTGTTGCTTTGAGGCCTGGTGATTTATTTCTGAGCTAGCACTACGGTTTATTTACTTGGCAGAAGGAATACGAAACGTAGAAGTCCTTACATTTCCTTGAGTTTGTTGACACTACCTACAGTTAAGACGTCTTTATTTAATTTGTTTTCTGTACCAAAGTCTTAAGGTGTATTGAGCAGTAGATAATGTTCCCTGGCCTGTCGCCTTGTAAGACTAAGAAGATATGAACTACCCCATGAAATGCAGTCCGGATTATTCATCAACCGAGCCAAAATGATTTACAATTGTCGAGCTCAGATGTTATTCATATTGGCATAGCAACGAAAGAAACAACGTAATCGATGACCAAACTCAGTATTTTATGAAGACATATTGTACTGCCCCTCCCTCTTCCATTCCCCGCCTCCTTGTACTTTGTCATTGAAATAAAATTGAGTCCGCTTGGTTAAAATTAATATGGATGATTTATTTCCATAAAATACAGTACAATGAATGCATTGATATACATTAAATTCATTATCAGCTAATTTACCGGATGGTTGATTTTCTTTTGTTTGTTTTGTTTACCAAGAAAACAACTGAATGAAAAATATCTGTACATCATCAGCAAGAGTGATTCTCAGAGATCCAGGCCACGTCATTCATCTCTTCCACAAGCGTCCCAAATACAGTGACGCCAAAATCACTTCAACAACTCCCAACACGGATGCAGTTTTTTTTTTTGTTTCTTTAAAAGCCAAGGCAGAAGCAAACATCCGTTCCACACAAATCTGTTTCTTTTCTTCCGTCTCTGTACAGATCTACAATATGTACAGTCACTGCGCGGGAACATGCTCCGAGAAGCCCCTCCTCCCCCCTCCATGCTCACCGTCCAATCAGAGAAGTCCTACTCACACTGTGCGTCAGACAAAAAAAAAGAGAAAAGAAAATCAAATATATATATATTTATATAAGCTAATCATGAGTGGGAGACAGAAAACAAACCATGCAGCGGCTGCGGCCCTGCGAACGCTCGTCTCCCCGGAGTTGAAATGTTTTCCTTCTCAGGTTTGTTTTAGTTTAGTTTGTTTGTTTTTTTTACAAATGCTCAGGGATTCAGGGAGGGAGGACACATAAGGGGCGGGCAGGCGGGGTTTAAGATGACACATGCAGCCACTGAAGACGCAGCAGAGCCGGAGCTCCGCCCACCCGACCTCGGGAGAAGCTGCTCCTCCTCCGCCTCCATCCACCACCCTCCTCTCTCCTCCTCCTCCACCCACGGCGTAGTTTCTTTGTTCTTCCGTTTTATGGCTCCACGTGGAGTGTTTTACAATGGTTCGAACGTGTGTGTGTGTGTGTGCATGTGTGCGTGTGTTGCGTGTGGTGCGTGTGTCTCCCTCCCTCCCTCCGTCCGTCTCCCAGTAGTAGCAATGGTGGAGGTTTGGTGGTGGTGGGAGGAGGAGATGACGAGGCGGCAGGGTTAGACGTGACGCGACTCCGCCCACTAGGGGGCCGGCGTCTTGGCGGGCTCTCCGTGGTGGATGGAGACGATGCCGGAGGACTTGAACTTGGGCAGTGGAGGCCGAACTTGTTCTCCACGCCGGCGAAGGTGGCGGCCGCCAGACGGTAGCCGCCCACGTGCTCGGCGTGGATGGGCGGCAGCTCCGAGATGCGGGACTTGGGGGTGGGGTCTGAGCCGGCGGGGCGACTGAGGAGGAGGGAGGAAGAGAGTGAAGAAAATATGACATCCCCTGAGAATCTGACGAACATTAAAAGCAAGTCAGTGGCTAGGGTGGCCAACTCCCAGTCGTAGGACTCTGGTTTGGTTGGCTGTGGACATGATCTAATGGTAGTAGAACAGCAATTAGAAGGTCTTGTTCCGATTGTACTTACTGTCCACCAAAGTCCACGATAGAACCACCTCTGCAGGAGCTCGTAGGTCAACAGGGCACACCGAACTGAGGGGAAGACCGACACCCGCGGGCTGGAGGGGAAGAGAACACACACCATCACTCATCATCCAGGAACGAGCCATATGGAGACGCGTGGCGCGGCCTGCAGGGTCTCACCTCCGGCCCCCTTCCACAGGGCCCGGAAGCCTTCCTCCTGCATGATCTTCCGGAAGCAGTCGATGACGCCCGTGTAGGTGGTCTGCCCGGCCCTCGCCGCCACCTGCAGGCGCGTCTTGATGACGTCGGCGGGGGTCACCAGGGAGGCGGCGGGAACACCTGGCGGAGCAGCGGCACATGTCGGTGTCGATCAGGGGATCCTTGATTGCCATTTCTCAGGCTAATTTGTACCTTTTGTGGCTTAACAGGTGTGGTTGGTTACAAAATAAATTAGACACCCACAGATCATTTAATACAATTTGAGAGCATTACAAACATCATTGTTAATAAATAGTTTGTTAAAATGACCACTATATAGGCTATTTAGTTATACTGTATACAGTAGTCACATTGGGTTACCTGCGATGGCTCCGGCGGTGAGCAGCTGCAGGGCTCCCAGCCTGCCTTGCTCATCGGCAAATTCTGCCTTGGTGTGGGCGTACACAGGGAAGTATATGGCCGAGAAGGGGATGTCTCTCAGGAAACACGCCTTGGCTCCCTGGACACACACAGACGCAAAGGAAAGAAAGTCACATCAACTCGAGATTCAAAAAATACATAAATTATACAGAGAGGCAGAGAGACAGCTGCTGTTAGCAAAGGTTTGAGACCTACATGAAGAACGTCTTCACTGAGTAAAAAAACGACTCCTGCATTGCGTTAGAGCAACAAAATTCAACATCTTCGAGGTTTGAAGGCAAGGAAACTATAAGCCGGCCAACGTGAGATAACAGCTACAGACACCCCCCCCCCCTGGCTGTTACCTTGTAGAGGCCGAAGAAGCCCAGGTCACGGACCACGGTGAGGGCGCTCACTCTGGCCCCGGTGGTGATCTCTCCGGCCACCTGCAGGCGGATCTTGACAATCTCCAGGGGGTTGGTGAAGATGACCTGGGAGCCCCCGGCCTGCGCACGGCGGGAGGAGATGATCACACCACACACACACACACACACACACAATGAAGACAGCACACAATTGTGCTACACAACATCTCCCCGTGCCCTGTCCTGTGTGGGAGGAGCCCAGAAGAAACTCAACACTCAGGTGGCGTGGGGCAGACATTTTCTTATTCTCTTGTTCTAGTTCCCTGGTTCGGTGCTGCGGTGTGTTTGAACGGATCTGCCGGATGCTCCCATTTTGGATCCTCACAAGACACAAAGTGTGGGTGGGTTAGTTAGTTGGCACTTACACATCCTCCAGCCAGCACCATCCGCAACAAAGGGAATGGAGCCGTCTTTGGTGGTGAACTTGTCTCTCACAAAGTCGTTGACCTGCACAGTCACACACACCCAATATTTAGTGAAAGCACCAATAATCATCCCTACAATGTTAGCACAGTATTAATATCGAGGTATTTGAGGTATGTTGATGTTTGATTTTGTCCATGTCAGCCCAGCAGCCCTAGAAGGAGGTGGAGCTTAGTGAGAGGGGGAGGAGCCTCACCGTGAGTTTGATAGCCTTCTCCGGAGCCCACTCCTATGAGCTGGGGACGAGACCTGGAGGGCGGACAGGGTCAATGAGGGGATAGCCAATCATCAATTCAATTGAAACCATGCATATGTAGAAGGTGACAGAGAGAGAGCAGTTAACGATTAAAGGGACGATTAAAGAAGCAGCAGCAGCAGTAGTGCGGTACAGTAGAAGAAGAAGAAGAAGAGAAGACAGGTGGAGCCAGGAGGCATGGCCTACCCCGGTAGAAGCCGGAGAAGCCCTCGTATCGCAGGACCTTCTTGGCGCAGTCGAAGCTGTTCTTGTACATGAGCTCGCCCACGAAGGAGCCTGTGGAACGCTGGTTCTGCATGCGGGTCTTCACCAGGTCGATGGGGTACACCGCCGTGGCGCCCGTGGCTGCGCGGAGACACACGGACAAGGTAAGACGCACGCACACACACACACACACACTCACACGATTAAGAAGGAGGAGTACAGCATTGGCTCTCTGGCAAAGGGGGAGGAGACTTGCCTCCGGCGATGGCGCCCAGGGTGAACCTATAGGCGGACTCCGCGGCTTGGAGCCACACTGGCCTGGACTGGTCCCCGTGGGCCTGGCAAAAACAGAGATAGAGAGACACAGACAGACACAGAGACATAGACAGAGACAGAGACAGAGAGACACGTTGAGAAGGCTGTTCCTATTGGGCACTCACTTAATGCACACAAGCTTGTTCTTATTGACTTCAATTTGTCTGAAATTATTGCGTTATGTGCTGATAAAGAAAGAATTGGATGTCATGTTAAACGTCGCCTAGCCAAAGTCACGTGATAGTGTCTGCAAACAAAGATTGAAGATTAAAGTATACGTAAACTTTATTGTCCATCACATGATGACCTTGACTATAAAACTGGTCTATGGTTACATTTAGGACATTTGGCAGAAGCTTTGATCCAAAGCGACTTACAAAGAGTCCATTCATATCACTGTGGTACATAAAGATAAGAATAGGGCAGATTTCAAGCATTGATAGTTGCAAGACAAATTCATAATTGCTAGGTTGACAAAAAAAAAAAACGTACATCCATGCAAGTCTTGCATAGAACACCATAAATAAATAATAAATAAATACATAAATAAAAAGGGGCAGGCGTGGAAAGCTGCATTAAAAGTAGTAACGCTATAGCAGACAGCACTCACTCAACGCACAGACAAACACCCAGAAGTACCTGTTTCTGAGCCTCGACCAGGTGGTAGGGCAGAGAGCCTTCCTCTAAGGGGGCTATCCTCTCGATGTCGGCCAGGTTCAGACGCCTAGTCAGACGCACATAATGTGGAGCGATTATTATTCATAACATAGCAATTATATATCAATTATTACCGCATGGCCAACAGGTTGTACCACAGGCGGCTTTTTTGATGATGATGATGATGGTGGTGAAAAAGAGAGAGTCTTTACCCGGAGGGGGAGTGAAGGCCCGATAGCTGGTACAGGATGTCAATCTCCATCGGCGTGATCTGGCCAAACCTGTTGGCAGCGTGGACAAACTCCTCTACAGGACGATAGGGAGACAAGGGAAAAGATAGGCTTGTCAGCTGTTGCTATGGATACATGTCAGCTGATGCTATGGATACATGAGAGCTGTTGCTATGGATGCATGTGAGCTGTTGCTATGGATGCATGTGAGCTGTTGCTATGGATACATGCGAGCTGTTGCTATGGATACATGCCAGCTATACTCTTTGTAAGTCGCGTTGGATAAAAGCGTCTGCCAAATGCCCTAAATGTAAATGTAAATGTCAGCAGTTGCTATGGATACATGTCAGCTGTTGCTATGGATACATGTCAGCTGTTGCTATAGATACATGTCAGCTGTTGCTATAGATACATGTCAGCTGTTGCTATAGATACATGTCAGCTGTTGCTATGGATACATGTCAGCTGTTGCTATGGATACTTCCGGAATATAGCATTCTTGCCACGTATGTGAATACCTTTGGTGACCAGCGTGTCCTTGCGCGTGCCGGCCAGTGTGCTGTAGATCTTGCGGATCAGCTCCATGTTGTTGAGGAGGGAGTTGAAGGCGTTGAAGTAGGAGAAGCTGACCATGTGGGAGGTGTTGCCCCCTGCAGCCTGCACACGGAAAGCGCAGCGTCAGCAGGCGAGAGTGCGGCGCATGTAAGCCATGTAAACAAACGGGGGCCATTGGCCTTCTGAGTTCAAACGTATAGCGGCCGTTTGACATTGAACAACGTTGACATTTGAACGCCGAAGAGAATGGAGGGGAAAGGTGGCTGCTGATAAAAGCCACGACGACAGATTAATCATTTATCAGTCTCATCACACGCACGCACACACACACACAGCATGGAGGGGTTAAATGAAGTAAGCCTTATTCAAGATGTACATTCATTTAAATATCTTTTTAATAATTTCAAATAATTGTCGCTTTATTCATCGCTAGGGAAATGTGCCTTAGCCCCCCACTCCCACCCTGTCCCCCCCCCTTACCGAGACCAGGTTCTCCTCCACAAACGGCGTGAGCATGTGGTGCCGGATGGTCGCCATGATGTCGCTGAAGTCCATGGCGGAGATGGCGCCGCTCTTGCCCATGTCCTTCTGGGCGAAGGCCTGGCGGGCATGCTCCAGCTGCAGCTCCTGCACAAGCCCCCGGACCACCACACAGTCAAGAGGTCAGGTGGACACACACACACACACAC
>PIJE02001123.1:27500-48483 GCA_002895965.2 Coryphaenoides rupestris | reverse complement strand
AAACAAATACTCTCCTCCGTTGTTGTTGTAGAGAGATCCACTCCTCTCCTCCACACTCAACCTCTCTCTCCCCCCCCCCTTCCCGTGACCCCGACCTTCAATACTTTTGCTCATTTCACGCGTCTGCCAAAAGGTTAGGACTTTTTTGCGTGTGTGCGTGTGTGTGATAATCCGTACGGCTCGACGACATATGCGAACGGCAGCGAACTACGAACACATTATTGATTTATTTGTTTTTAGGCTGAGAGGAAAAAAGTGTGAACCGATCGATCCGATGACCTCCAGTATATATATAAAGTCTTGAGAATACGTTTGAATGAATCGGTGCACACCGGTTCGTGTGTTTAGGCTGAACACGAACCAAAATATGATTTAAATGGTTGTAAATGTTATAAAATGATGTTCATTATAACCAATTAATAATCAGAAAAGTTGGTTGTTAGTGTTGCACATCCGGTTGAGTTGTTGTGATTCTCCAGTGTAGGAACATATTTTGGTTTGTTTGGTACAACAGACATTTCAATTTCATTTTCCAACATTTTTCTGTGGAAATGAAAACAGGTGCGCCACAAAAATGTGTGTGTGTGTGTGTGTGTGTGTGTGTGTGTGTTGCCATACCGTTCAGCATACAAACCATACAAAGACCCCCCCCTCTACCCACCACGACCCACCACGACCACGACCACGTCCAAGAAACATCTCACACACAGTCGAGAGATAAGAAGACACCACACACACACACGCGGCGCACCACACAACACACACGCCACAACGGACACCCACACCACACACCACACACACACAACACACACCACACACACACACACACACACACACACACACACACCACACAACCACACACACACACACCACACACACCACACACGCACGCGCGCACACACGCACACGAACACACACGCGCGCGCACGGCACCCACCTCGCTGACGCGAATAGGATGGTCGCTCCGCATGGCGTCTGGGTCAAGCGCATCTACCGGAGCGGCGTACTCCCAGCCACCAGGCGGCGCGCGGCCCCGAGACGTCGACGTGTATTTATGTGACTCGCTCGGCCCCTCGTCCTCCTCAACCCCCCCACCCACCCGCCGCCCCCGGATGGATAAAACAGACGGGGTTGTTCGAACCGAACGGTCTGCTCTGCTGGTTCTGTCTGCGTCGGAGGGTCTGGAGGGTCTGGAGGTCTCAGTCCGTCACCGGCGGGCATCTGGCGGCTCTAGCGGCTCTAGCGGGGCTGCGTGTCCGTGCCTTAAGTTTCAAATTCTCTCTCTGTTTCCTCTTTCCCCCTCCTCTCCTCTCCTCCTCCTCCTTCCTCCTCCTCCGCCTTCTCTTCTTTCCTCCAACTTACTTCGCCCTCCTCTCTCTCTCTCTCTCCTTCTAGCTACGCTCCCTCCCTCTCTCCCTCTCCTATATCTCAAGTCCCTCTCTCTCTCTCTCTAGCTCAGCCCCCTCTCTCTTCTCTCTAGCTCGGCCCTCTCCTCTAGCTCAGCCCCTCTCTCTCTCTCAGCTCAGCCCTCTCTTTCTCTAGCTTCCCTCCCCCTCTCTCTCTATCTTCGTCTCTCTCCTCTCTAGCTCGGCCCCCCCCTCTCTCCCTTCTAGCTCAGGCCCCTCTCTCTCTCCCTCTGTCTAGTGCTTCTCTCTCTCTCTCTCTTAGCTCGGCCCCTCTTTCGCTCCCCTCGCTCTCTCCCTAGCTCGACTTCTGGTGGTTCCCTCTCTCTCTCTCTCTCTCTCTCTCTCTCTCTCTCTCCCTCTCTAGCCCGATCTTCGCTCTTGGTCTTGGTCTCTCTTCCCTCCCTCCCTCCCTCCCTCTCTCTCTCAGCCTCTCTCCCCCCTCCTCGCTCTCTCAGGCTCCCTCTCTCTCCCTCCTCTCTCTCTCAGCTCCCCTCCCTTCCCTCTCCCAGCGTTTGCTCTGTTTATGTGATCCAGATGAAACCAGCAGCTGAACCCATTCTTACTGTAGATCAGATCTCTTCGTCAGTACAGCGGAAGAGATCCTATCTACAGTCACTCCCACCCACTCACCTGATAATCTTCTTCCTCAACCCTAAACTCACCCTCACCTCACCCTAACCCTACCCTCAACCTAACCCTCACCCATGGCAGATGATATATTGAACCCAAGTTCTCCAATTCCGCTGCGTGTGCGTGACGGTGTGTGTGTGTCTGGGTGTTGTGGTTGTGGGCGTGCGTGCGTGCGTCGTGCGTGCGTGCGTGCTCTCTCTCTCTCTCTCTCATCTCTCCTCTCTCTGCACGAGCACGAGCGACAGCGAGCGAGCGCAGCACGCGAGCGAATCGTCGAAGCGTGCGTAGCAGCAGTCGACAGCATGAACGATGACGAGCGACACACGGCAGCAGCACGAGCGCAGCAGCAGCACAGCACCACACACACACAAAACCACAACATAAAAAAATGAAGAAATCACCAAAGCCGATTGATTAGATGCGAGGCGAGAAGTGCCAACAGCGATTACGAGAGTTGCGATCATATCAGTCGCTCTGGGGGCTGAAGAAGTGAGAGAGCGAGTATTGTTGTTGTGTGTGGGTGTGTGTTGTTGCGCGTGTGTTGCGCGCGTGGGGGTGTGGTGTGCGCGCGCGCCATGTTTTATGAAATTATATCTCGATCCTAGATTATCTTATTACAGCGAGAGTGGTTGTACGCCGGGCCACGAGCCAAGGAGGTGGGAAGTGTTTGGGCAAGTCGACATGTGTGTCACATGTGTGTGTGATGCGCACGGTGTGTGTGTGTGATGCACGTGTGTGTGTGTGTGTGGTGTGGGTAAAAACAGTCATCACTGACATCAGTCGCTGGCGGTGACAGAATTGCAGACCATCTGATAAGAGATAAGAAAGGCGTTTCTTTGTGTGTTGTGTGTGTATGTAGCACTGTGGCGAATTAACCGTTCATTAACATGAATCACTGCAGAAGTAACCATTAACTAACAGTTAATTAACAGTTACTCATGTCTATCATCGTTTACTCGTGGTGTTCATGGATACTAACGGTTCCTGTTTAACTTGTGTAGTTATTAACGATATACATTGTTAATAGGATTATCCGAAACCATAACCCCTTGCCAAGGCCCATGTATTAACGCATAACTAATGTTAATTGATGGTTCATTGGGCATCCTTATTGTTAAAGTGTTATTGTATTGTCATCATGGGACAAGGTTGTTCAACTGAGCCCGGAGACTGACAGAGGAACCGTGTCGATTTCTGGTCTTCGATGCTCAGAATGGCACTTCTGCTCTTATCCCAGCTATTATGCAGGCAACCTAGCAATAATGAAACTCGTTCTATTAGCCTCACAACTATGAATGGTCGAAAACAGCTCTATTCTTATCTTCAGGTACCACAGTGATATATTGCTGCCTCTCCTTCAACAAATGTACTCTTTGTAAGTCGCTTTGGATAAAAGCGTCTGCCAAATGCCCTAAATGTAAATGTAATGCATAACTAGACGTTAAAAATATATATATATTTTGTGATTGTGATATGAGTCACTATTAGCGGGAATGATCATTTTCATTTTCATTTTCACTGAAAAAACGATCATGTGACATCTTCTCCAGATGTGTTTGTTGGGTACAAACAACAACAACACATCTGGAGAAAATAATGTTTGGCCAGGGAATCTCTGCAGCACTACAGTACTTCATGCTGTTATAATTTCACATTTACAGAAATGCAGCTTCTGCATTTAGCATCATGCATTTGGCCATATTTCGATAATTGTCCTGCTCATTATACTTCATACTTCATTTATGGATGGATTGGATAGCATTTTTATATACATCGCTTTTATCCAAATCGCTTTACAGTCTTGCTCATCCATTCATACAACGACGGCGGTGTCAACCATGCAAGGTAACAACCAACACGTCAGGAGCAGGTAGGGTTAGGTGGCGTCTTGCTCAGGGACACAACACTTAGCTAGGCGGAGCCCAGGGATCGAACCAGCAACCTTCCTGTCGCCAGACAACCGCTCTTAACTCCTGAGCTATTGCCGCGCACTTGTTTTCACATCTACTAACAAGGCATTTCCAAACTAGCTTTACATCAAGCTAATTTGGTGACGTGTTGGTTGTTACCTTGCATGGTTGATACCGCCGTCGGTGTATGAATGGGTGAATGTGAGGAGATACTGTAAAGTGCTTTGGATAAAAGCACTATATAAATGCAAGCCCATTTACCACTGACATCAAGAGATTAATTAAACAGTTTAGCTACCTTTAATAATAAGATAGCATCAAGACTGAACCTGATTGTCAACATGCTCAGCTGAACCAACAGGGTCCTGTTTCAAGAAGCTAATATTTGTGCAATCTGCAGTACAAGGACCAGAAACCCTTCCTCTTCTTGGATTGAATGATTAACCTGAATAACCAGGACTCTCTGAATGCATGCACTAATCAGTGTATTAATGACTTCCCCTGAGATTTGAGATTTATCTTATCAGTCAGCTGCCCCAATAGCCACCGTTGGTCAGACAAAACACACTCCAGCTTCAATTAGCGATGATAAACACAGGGTGGTGTGTGAAGGGTGTGTGTGTGTGTGTGTGTGTGTACGACTGATAGCGAGGAGGCTTTTGTTTTCGCGTCGTGTTTTGATCTATACCCGTCTTTAGTGGTGTCTGCCACTCCAGCGATGAGCTGGACGGTTTTGGGGTTGTGGTGGATCTGTGTGTGCAGTCCCAGGTACTTCTGGACAAAGTCTCCTGGGGTCATCAACTTCTCGCCATCCTTGTCCACTATGCTGGCATACTGTGGGCGGAGAAGGAGACGGCAACACCAGAAAGGTTTCAAGCTTGTGCATGCCACATTCATAACACAGGGCCATTCTGAACAGTGAAATGGATGTGACACGACAGCATGTACCCAAAAGAGTAGTCCAAAAGATAAAATAGCAAGATAAAAATAAAATAGCAGATAAAGATAAAATAGCAAGAAGAGAGAAAGACTTTACACCGTCACGTGACACCTGTGAAATCTAGGTGTCAATGACTATAACAAAAACACGGAACAGGTTTTATATAGCCTATATTTATATGTATATACAGTATGTATACATAAAATCCAGAAACGGAAACGATGCCACACCATCAGAGCAGCAAAACTAGTGTAGTACTGATCTGCAAACATGTCAGAAATACTACACTGTCCATAAAATAACTGTCATGCGTTATTTGCATATGCACCCCTCCTTGGCCCAAGGTCTTTGTAGGCAGGCATACATTTATGCACATGTCTCAACACAGCCAGACAGCGACTCACACACACACACACACACACACACAGTGTTTAACATAGGCCAGGGAAGTGTCTGCCGCATGCCAAAACTTGCCTCCACTGACCCCCACGTAAATGTCATGCCCGCCATGAACACATGCAACCACCAGTGTGGCCGGGTGACTCCGCCTACGTCTCAAATCACTCAAAGGCAAAGCACAAGGGAGTTGGGTTCAATTGACTCAATATGTAACCGAGTGAGCCAAATACAGCCACATACACAAGAAGCAGATGGGCTCGATAAGCACGGGGAGACACTAAAAAGAAAACTCAACGCCTGAGAGCACAAATATGGAGCCTCCTCGGGCTTCTTTGCACAGAATCAGCTGGACACACAGTCATTAGAAAGACTTTGCATAACCTACACCTAATATTCACAGGATTCAAGGGAAAACTGCAACCAGTCCTCAAGTAAATCCTCACATTATGACACGTTTAAGACTTAAGCTTAGGAGAAAAATAGCTGGGGACCATCAAACTGTGTCGGGGGAGCAAAGTCCGTGTCTAATGTGCTGTCATTGAGATCCTGTGAACCTCAGGAGACTCCTTTGCGTCATCATGCACGACCTCCAAGTACAAGATGGCATGTGGTGGTGGTGGTTGTTGTTGTTGTTGTTGTTGTTGTTGTTTAAAGGTGTAAATGAGACTATAATGAGCCATCACATCACATCACATTGTTGTCATGTCATCTGACACAGTGTCATGTTACTCACTTTCTGGAAGATCGCCTTGAGCTCGCTGGGGTCCGCGCGTCTGGTGGATTGTATCTAGAGACACGGTGCGACAACACATCGACTTAGTATGTCGTCCCTGCAACAACAACAACAACAACAAAACACAACAACAACAACAACACAACAACAAAACAAACAAACAAACAAACAGGCCCAGAGAGGAGAGTGGAGTTGTGGCTCAGGGTGGAGGCGTCTCCTTGAAACGTCCACAACCTTGAAGGAGACACAGCTCAACCCCACACCCCCAAGCGGCATACATAAGAGTATATCTATCAATCGATCAATCTATCGATCGATCAGCATTAAACCGAAGCAGCCAGCTAAACAAGTACAGGAGCTAGTACTGGTACTGGTACTGGTGTTGGCTAGCAAGGGTAGCTAGCCAGCCAGCCAGCAGTGGAAGAGGACACACAAACCGCGCCGTTTAGTAGGACACACGAGACGAAGGATTACAGACGAATACGAATACGGACGTTGGAAACGAAGCGAAGTCAAGCCGAGTGTTGACGTTATCTTTAGCGGGTTTTGACAGGTGGAGGTGGAGGTGGAGCCGGAGGTGGAGGATGGTTCATCAAGGCCATGCAGTTAGCCCAGTGATGCTACTATACTACTGCCGCCGCCGCCGCCGCCGCCACAGCCGCCTCCGAAAACACAGCGAGTATCCGCACAGCAACAACACGTCTAGTTTCCACCGCCACCACCACCACTACCACCGCCGCCGCCGCCGCCACAAACGCACCGAACACCGAAAACACGCGGGGAAAAAAAAAACCAGTCCCGGTCTAAATGGTAAACGTTTAAAGAGAGAGCGGCGCCGAAGTCACCTTGACCGCCATGCTGGTGTGACGTCGCAGTTCCAGTTACGAGCGCGAGAGTGGTGATGAGGAGGAGGAGGAGGCGGCGCGCGCGCGCGCATGGGTGGGTGGGTGGCTTGTTGGAGGGCGTGAGGTGTGTGTATTGTGTATGTGTGTGTGCATGTGTGTGTGCGTGCGCGTGTGTGTGTAAGTATGTGTGTGGGGGGTGTGAGTGAGTGTGTGTGTGTATGTGTGTGTGTGTGTGTGTGTGCCCCAAGTGTCTCAGTCAGTCAGTCCCACTGTGTGGCCCTAATTTTTTGCGGACTGAATATCTTATCTTAAATATATTTCTAGATTTGTACACTTTATTTTGATACATCTCCTAGGACATAGACCGACTGTACATTTGTAAATCTGTTATTTTATTTTGTATTATTCTACTGTGTATTCCTCTCGTTTTATTCTACTGTATTGCTATGCAACCTGGCACAAGAATTTCCTTCGGGATTAATAAAGTTCCATCTTATCTTATCTTATCTTATCTTAATGTGCAGTGAGTGGTGGCTCTAGGCCCCATGTTACCGGGGGGACCTTGCCTGCAGAGTAGACTGGGGGCCCGTTGTTTTGTCAGAGGGGCCACATTCGACCCCCGGGACAAAAGAGATAAAAAAAACTGTTCAAACTTTCAAAATACTTACTTCAGTATATAAAGTAATAGCGCACGAAGAAAACCAACATAAAATACCATGGTTGGTATCACTCACTTAGTTAGTTACCCTGCCAGAACCGCTTATGTGTAACCACACAGTGTGTGACGCACTTTAGGCACACACAGTCACACACTAATGAGTTGCATGTGCAGTACTATCTGTGCAGTAGGCTAGTGTGTGTCCCGAGTCGAGGTCGAGTAAAGGCCCAGACCAGACATCGAGTAAACAAACAGTCGGCTAACTAGATGATGTAAGAGTCGGCTTTACTGCTACCGTCTGAGAATGATTGTTCATGTCAGTGACCTCCGTCAGGTGTGGGTATAATCACAGTCAGTGTGTTGTCACTGATAATAAGCTTATATCTATACCTCAATAAATAACCAGGTCTAGTGCTCTGGAAGGACCTCAGCGCTCCTTCCAGAGCACTGAGGTCATCCAACTTGTTCAGCACTTTGTCAACGATAGTTGTTTAAAATGTGCTATATAAATAAAACTGACTTGACTTGACTTGACTTAAACGGTTACCGCGTGCGCATACACAATTATCTGCCAAATGCCCTAAATGTAAATGTTAAGTGTGAATGTTACACTTTCAGGAGCAGACATAGTCATACATGACTGTACTCTTGCAGCGTGAGCTACCTACTCGATTCAATCCCCATAATATAATGAAATTACCATAAAGTAATACTAATACTACTACTACTACTACTACTACTACTACTAATAATAATAATATAATGATAATAATTACTACCCTTCAATTATTACCTTTCATCAACATGTGCAATATTACTTCTCACTACTACTGTACTTCCCAATGCCATAGCCAACTTGTTTTGCTGACTGAATATCTTACTTATATTTGTATATTTAAATTTTTTTTTGAATTCGTACATTTGTTATTTTATTTGTATTATTCTATTGTTTATCTCATCGTATCTTAATAATAATAATAACAACAATAATAATACTAATATAAACAAATCATTAAAGAAAAGAAAAAGTAATTTTAGGCAAATTATCCATGTTCGAATCCAGAGCACGTGACTTTTTTTTTTTTTTTTAAAACAATATGGCGGCGCCCTGTGTCGTGAGCTTTGCGGCGAAAGCAGGTAATGCACACGGCGCTCTCTCTCTCTCCAACACGCATTATTGCTTCTGCGATATAACAACACACGTCAAAATAGTATACGTACAGCTATCGCGTCAGGCCCGACATATACACCAAAACCATGCACTACCGTTGACTGTGTTGTGAGCACCGAGGGCTCATTCAAACAATTGGTTCAAATGTTTCTGAGCTTTACTACGAAAACAAAATAACCTTGTCACGTGATAAGGCATGCTAGTGTCATTTCGTCACACCGACTCAGCAACACAACTTGGAGTCATTATTTCGACACAATCCTCTCAGATGATGTGTTCGGTGTGTTCCGGTTGTACTCGGAAAGTCGGACTTTCTGGCTTCTGAATCGGACGTTTCCCCCTCGGAAAGTCGGAAGGACCTCACCAACCCCGACTTTTGTCAAGTCTGCTCGGGTGTGACGTCATCCCCAGTTCCGACTTCCGACTTCCAAGGAAAAACCAAGACGGACGCCTTGTTTTACCAGTCGATAAATCACTTTTGGCCCATAATAGTCTGGCCCGTAACGCCCTTTGAGACGGTATTGTGATTAAGGGCTAAAAACAGTATATAATACAGCTTTCAGAAGCCGTCTTGGATTTCTAAGTCGGGGGTTGTGAGATTTGTCGACTTTACGAGTGGAAATCCGACTTTGAACTCGGAAATTCCGACCTTCCGAGTACAAATAAAACGCCCACCATTGCAATCTCTCAGGTGTGACGTCATTCCCAGCTCCGACTGCCGACGTTAACTCGGGGTTGGTGGGGGTTCTTCCGACTTCTGAGTGCGACTGGAACGCAGCATCCGTGTGTGTGCAGGACTGGGAGGACTGGGAGGGCTCCTCCAGAGAGGCTGTGCTCTGCATACCTGCTGCCCTCCTGTCCCACGTCACCAACACAGGAGCTTCTTCTGGAGGAAGCTGACTTCTGAGACCTCAAAAGTTGTTCGGCCGGCCACCGTCAGGCCTGCTTACTCAGTTCCCAAGGTAGAAACAAAGAAAGAAGAGTATTTAGAATAGAACAATAGAACAATATTTGTACTTTTCATCATGCCTGGTGAAGAATTGCCAAGAGATATGTCTTTAAAGTTCAATTTTATTAAACTACCACTGTCATACAGTCAAGTGCTTTCTCTGTGTTGTCCTCACTTGCTTTGTGTGCGTTTCGTTAAAACATGTTTCACAGAATCGCAACTGATGCCATGTTGTCATGTTATAACAACGGATCACGAGTCTAAGTAGCTCACTGGCCAGTAAAATGACACATTTTTCCCCGACATAATCTATCTCTCTATCGCTGTCCTTTCTGTCCTCTCTCCTTTCCAAAGCACATTGTGCAGCCTAGCTACATTGGCAGTGCAGCGGTCCCAGCATGGCCGGACTACATCGAGCTGAAGGACCAGGAGCAGGTTGAGGCACTGGCCAAAGCCTGCCAGCTGGCGAGACAGGTGCTGCTCCTGGCCGGGCGTTCATTAAAGGTAGGTCAGGTGGTCACATGCATGCATCCCATAACTTCCCCTCGGGGGTTAGTAAAGTTTGTATGCTTAATTAGTATCACGTGTGTTTGTGTGTGTGTGTGTGGGTACAAAACTGGAGATCTACGTACTGTAGAAGGTATTTCATCAATGTTATACACCAATTTCACAAAAGCACATTTCTTGTTTGCAAAAACTAACTCACTATGTTTCTGATTCCTTGACGGATACTATTGAGTCAACTCGCTATCCCTATACCTCTTGACAGGCTGTCTCCTGGAGTGTGCATGCATATGTGCCCCGCCCCCCATTGTCCATCTATTTGTCTGTCTGTCTGTTAAAAGTTATCACACATTTTGTTGTCTTTTCTTCAGGTTGGCATGACAACAGACGAGATAGACTTTATAGTCCACCAAGAGACAATCAAACACAACGCGTACCCCTCCCCCCTCAGATACGGGGGCTTCCCCAAGTCGGTCTGCACGTCCGTGAACAACGTGGTCTGCCACGGTATACCTGACAGGTAATGTGACGACATCCCTTCATGATGATGTCATCATCTCATATTCTTTTTTTTTTTTATAGTATTGTTGAAAATGTTGTCATGCTTATTCTCTAATCTCTAATACAAATCCAAGTACAAATTCACAGTTAAGAACTCCAAGATATTTAGCGCCATTTGTGCTTTGACAAAGATGGTTGTTTCTTGCAGCCGTCAACTCCAAGAAGGAGATATCATTAACGTTGATGTGACTGTGAGTTCATGTGCCCTTACTGCTGTTACAAACACAAGTCATTTGATTGCGATGCTCTGATACAAAAGTCAATAGCAGTCAATAGCAGCATCCTGCCTTTTAAAAACAGGTTTACTTGGAGGGTTACCATGGCGACACCTCAGAAACCTTCTTGATTGGTCAGGTCGATGAGACGGGGCAGCGACTGGTCGAGACAGCCAGACGTTGTCGGGACGAAGCCATCGCTGCTTGCAAACCTGGTGCCCCGCTCTGTGTCATAGGGAACACTATTAGGTACTCGCACCCATTTACCTACCTACTTTTCCTACTCATATATCATTGTTCCTTTCCTAGTACCTACCAACCTCCCCTTCCATCCTTACTTCCTTTCTTATATGCTTTGTTTGTTTGTTACTTCCTTCCTTCCTTCTCTATTTCCTTCATTCCTTTCCTTATTTCCTTCCTTCCTTATTCATTTGCTTCCTTCCTTCCTTACTAATTTCCTTCCTTCCTTACTTATTTCTTTCCTTTAATTCTTTCCTTCCATACGTCCTTAATTCTTTCCTTCCTTCCTTACAAACCTGTGTGGCTTGTCACATGCCTACACAATGCATTCATGCATAAAAGCATTCCTCTCCCAATGTATTTGTGGTGGCTAATATCTTGCTGTGTATCTACAGTGAGATAGCCCATGCGAGTGGCTTTGAGGTGTGTCCCTATTTCATTGGCCATGGAATCGGCTCCTACTTCCATGGCTATCCTGAAATATGGCACCATGGTATGTTTGCATTTCATTCAAAATATACGCTGATAAAGTTTTCAGAACCAAAACGTCATATCTCCATTAACTTTAATTTTACGTTCTTCTCGTTTTGTTGTTAGCCAATGACGACGACATGACCATGGATGAAGGCATGGCCTTCACAATCGGTAAGCCACGCTTCGGTGCCTGTTTATTTATTAACTTGTGTCTGTAAATGTCTTATTTCACCATCGTCTCTGATTTACAGAGCCCATAATAATGGAGGGATCACCTAAGTTTAGAATCCTGCAAGACAAGTGGACCGCAGTGTCTGCAGATGACAAAAGGTAGGTTTATAGCATGTCCAACAAAGAGATAACAGTTAGTATCACTGCATCAATTCAACACCATAACACGTAGCATGTCACATATGCATCATGTTGGTGATGATACTTGTTATGTTTGTATGCAGGTCTGCTCAGTTTGAGCACACGGTGGTCATCACATCGGATGGAGTAGATGTCCTCACCAAACTTCCTGAGGAGAGCAGTCTGTGACCTGGAAGAATCCATGTATCCCAGCTGGCCCTGGACACGATGTATGTAAACAATGTAAAAAGACCAGATAAACTTTCATTTAACTTCATGCCATGTCTCTGTCTTTTTTTTTTTATATGTATTTTGACAATTTATTAGATTAAGGGTGTAAAGAGTATGGTCTTGGGTGTACCTAGAATCCTCACAACTGTAGTTTAGTTTCCTATGTTGTTTTGGATTACAATGCATGCGTTGTTGGTTTTTAATTGGTGGATTGTTTGCTTCAAGGACAAGTCTGGCCGATCAGCAGTCATTGATTCTCCACTTCCACTGGTCTGCGCTGTACTGCTAAACTGAAACTGCACGACCATAAGGAGGGGGCTTTTTTGCTGACTATCTGTGTCGCTGCACCACACAATACTGTGCCGAAATGTGCCTTCTAGTGAGGAAGAAGACTAGTTTAACTTTGTTTATTAATTCAATAGAAAGTAAGGCATGCGGTGTTAGCATCAGGTGTACTGTAACATACACAAGTCAATAAACCCAGCCAAAGAGACATCTCATGTAAAAGAAATTAAAACAAATAGACTTTACTTTCCTTTCCTCTGGGAACACGCTAGTCGCACAATATTGAATATGTGATCATGTCAATGAGTTCACAGTGGCCCAGTCCTGCAAGTTCACCAGCCAGCCAGTAGGTGGGAGCATGATTCCATTGCAGCATGTTGGGCACACTGGTACGTGGTTCCTTCTGAACTGCATTGGCATGTAGATTAGGCCCACTAATATGAAGGTCAATCATTTAGTAGAGTAAAGTGAATCAACTCCCTCTGTGTGTGAAGTTGTTCTGTGACATTGTCCATTTAAATCGTGTCACCGTAAATCGTCGATTTATGTATTTTAAAAGGAAGTGAAATAAGTTGAGTAACATTAATAATCTGAATTACTAGAATAATAACATGAATAAAGATAAAACATAATTAAAATGTGCTTTAGTGCTCTAGGCGACATGACACATCCGACTGCAATGCTGCAAAACTCAATAAACGTCAGAATCTTTTGGCTGTTACATTTCAGCCAACAGGCCTTGAAGCAACATTCCATGGACATATTTTCATCCTTTTCAAATCTTACTTGCCCACAGGTGGACTTGATAAAAAAAGAACAGGAAAAATAACCCAATAATGGAACAGTTGCCAGGCCCCCTTCTCCTCCTCCTCCTCATGTGAACCCGTTTTTCCCTTTGTGTACGACGTGTATTTCAGATTTACTCCAGATTTACACGACGCCGTTCCGTTCCCATGTAAACTTAAGCGGGTGACCAATATATGTGGACTCATCGCACATACACAACGTCTGTGGATATGACTGCAGGGCATTCATTTTGGCTGAGGTGTGTGTGTGTGTGTGTGTGTGTTCACACACACACACACATAGTAGAGCCTATAACCACGCCAGTTGAAGGTGGTGCAGGAAGGATTAAACAAATAAAGGTAGGTCAGCTTATCTCAAATATGATTAGGTTCACGCAAAGGAAATGATTCACACTCTTGACTGGACAACAAACGTTTGCTTCAAACCGACCGGTATGCCATCAAACAGGACAAGTCACAAAACCACACAATGTTTACACGTAACGTTTTATTGCATCTTCCAGGTGTTTCAGTCATATAGTGTCCATCCATCTTCCTGTGGACACCAATCCTATCCTGTCCTGTCCTCTCCAACCCGGCCTGCCTACCTGTCTGTCGGCCTCATAACATAATACAACATTGCCCTTGATAATGAACTCATCCCGGCAGGATATTGTGTTGTTAAGGAACAGTGTGTACGGTACGTGTGTGTGCATGAATTAATGTCCTGCAATGCGCCTTCCTGTGTGTGTGTGTGTGTGTGTGTGTGTGTGAGTCAGTCGGTCGGTAGCACAGCGGAACGACTCATCGGTGTAGCGGCTGGGCTGAGGACACCCGAGGTGGAGGGAGGGAGGGAGGCCAGGCCAGGCAGGAGTTGGGAGTGAGAGTTTGTGTGTGAGTGTGTGTGTGTGTGTGTGTGTGTTTGTGTTGCTGAGCAGATGAGTGATTAAGTGCGAGTGAGTTCACAGAAGGAGAGATATATATCGTCCGGATACGGACGATATACTGCTTTTTGGGAGAAGGGAGTGGTTGGGGGCGAGACGAGGTGTCGAATTGTGGAGGAATTCTCTCTCTCTCTTTCTCTCTCTTTCTCTCTCTCCTCTCTGCAAGCCAGGACACATCGTCTTCCAGTGTTGCTTTTGGTTGCTGTGATACCGCTGCGTCTTTGCTCTGCTGTGTGTGTCCTATTCTCAACGTGAACCTTCTACATGACACATTGCACATGAAGTTAGATAAATAAAGTTTTCTTACCCGAGCGTGATCATTCTTCTCCGATAAGATAGCGACAATATTAGGCCATTATTGTTGTTAATTAGTATAGATTGTTTTTATTTGTATTTTATATTTGTATCTAATTAATTTGTATTAATTAGATTGTTGTTATTTATTATTTCTATAGTATTTATTTCTCAAAATTATACTTTGAATCAGAATCAGATATGCATATACTGTATGTCCCAGATGAGATGACGTTCATATTATTCCACCTGCATTCACCATGTAGGGCCAGTTTATATTTAGAGAGCCAAGAGAATTTGCCACACGGTTCTGCAAGCAGTTTAGTGGTCAAGTGATCCGAGTTATCTTTATAATCCATCCTAATTGTCCAGGAAGTGTTGAATTCCTGGACAAGTCATATACATTCGCCACTGTGTGTGTGTGTGTGTGTGTGCGCATGAGAGAGCGAGAGAGTGAGTGTGTGTGTGTGTGTGTGTGTGTGTGTGTGTGTGCGCATGAGAGAGCGAGAGAGAGTGCCTGTGTGTGAGAGAGAGTGAGAGAGAGAGCGTGTGTGTGTGTGTGTGTGTGTGTGCGCCATTGTTGCTATATGCGGTGGACACTATACCTGTGATATATTACACTCACCTGCGACAAATTGACCACGGGAATGCCTGGTTTCCTAGGTTACCGGTGGAAATCCACCATTGCCAAGTTGACCTCGCATTCCATGTACCTGTGTCAAGACAAGTCAAGTTGTACACATAAGTACACACACACACACACACACACCGAGAAGCATACAGTCAGTGAGTTAACCAAGGACACAGAGAAATGAAGTTTATTTAATACTGGGGGAAAAGTAATAGGACACGTTTACTCTTGTTGCTCCGTGTGAACAAACTGCAGTATTTCTCTTCTCACGTATCCAAGCACCTTCCTCCCATATTGGAAACACGAGAATGATTTAGCTTGGTAGACAAGGGACAACAACACTAGAATCATTTCGTCGTCCAACTCTGGCAAGCACGCCTGTCTGTCTGTTGTATAGAGATTAGAGACAGCAGAGGCTATGACTGCAATCTGTAGCCGTACTGGACTGCTTTCAACTTCAAGCTATACGATTTTCTGCGTCATCCTTGAAGGTGGAGAAGGTGGAAAATTCCAGGTGTGTTCTCTCTCTCTCTCTCTCTCTCTCTCTCTCTCTCTCTCTCTCTCTCTCTCTCTCTCCTCTCTCTCTCTCTCTCTCTCTCTCTCTCTCTCTCTCTCTCTCTCTCTCTCTCTCTCTCTCTCTCTCTCTCTCTCTCTCTCTCTCTCTCTGAAACATGAAGGCACCACCCGATTGCCCTCATTGGTGGAAACTGGAAACATTAGCTGTAACGTGCCAGTTAGGCGACCCACGTGGATCACTTCACATCCAGGGAAGAGCAACTCTTACTTTCCGTGCCTGTGTGGTGTTATGAGGCTTCAGAGAGCACACAGTTAACCACACGTGCCTATGCAGTGACCTCTCGAGAGGGACATTGGCCCTGATATGTGTGTATTTATGAGTCTTATATTAGTAGTAATATAAGTCTTTCGTCTCACCTTTTCTGATTAGCTACAGCTAATAAAGTTTCTGCAACCCTTTAAGTTATTTGTTTACAGATTGTCCTCTTCACGGCAATTAAATGGATTGCATGTACAGTATATATATCGCTTTTATCCAAAGCGCTTTTACAGTATTGCCTCACATTCACACACCGCCGGCGGTGCCAACCATGCAAGGTAACGACCAACACGTCAGGAGCAGGTAGGGTTAGGTGGCATCTTGCTCAGGGACACCTCCACACTTAGCTAGGCGGAGCCCGGGGATCGAACCAGCAACCTTCCTGTTGCCAGACAACCGCTCTTACCTCTTGAGCTACTGCCGCCCAATTACGTTTTTGTGAAGTTGTCCATCATCCTCTAAATAATAATAATAATAATAATCTATACAGACTATATTGCATAAACAGTACATAGTGCTATTCAAGATACCCAAAGCGCTATATATAGTGACTGTGTGTTGGTGTGTGTGTGTGTGTGCTGGTAAATGAATGCATCGTTTAAAGATATACATTTTTTAATGCATCAATTCGACTCATTTTGACTTAATTCTAGGTGGTGGCGGTATACAACATGATGTTGAGAGTGGACAGTAGAGGGTTTACAGTACAACCACGTCTCGTCTCTCTCTGGAGTCACATGTTACGGTTGAACCGCAGGAATGCACTTTTGAAACCAATGTCACCAGACTGTGGGCGGGGCTGACCCGCGCTTGATTGACACTCACAAGACAGTAAAAACCTTTTCCTCCCGTGACCCCCCCGACCCTCCCTCCCCACCAGGCGTTAACTCTCTCTCCCTTTTGAAACAATGGAAGTATTTTTGGTGTGGTCCCCATAGTTCGAAACCTGAACCCAATCATTACGGTCTCTCTTGTCCTCCTACATAATGCAGGCCACGCATTCGTCTTGCTTTATTATCGGATGTACAGGAGATCTATTGTACGTTCATGTGTTTATTTAAAATAACACACATCACGGTGTGGACAGCTGTGATCTCTCGACGTAAACTTTGTCCCGTTTGTTACGGTCGGTGCAAATAGTTTTCTCAGACAAACTGTTTGAAAAGTGTCTCTGGGGTCTTCATGTATTCAAGTTGTTGTTATTTTTGAGAAACCTCTGGCACAAGAATTTCCTTCGGGATTAATAAAGTTTTATCTTATCTTATCTTATGTGTATAAGTGTTGGCGTTTCCTCAAGTGTCTTATTGCCTTTGAGTCCCAAAGAGCTATTTAAAATGTTGTGGTGTGTGTGTGCTTTGACCAAAAAAAGATTAGCTACATGACGGTGGTCTGGACAACCAAAGTATTATTATTAAGATGTCAAGCAATTTAACAATGTGTCAGTAATGGCAACGTTGCCATAATTATATTACCATCATATATCCAATATGGGCATTCCTAACACCTAAAGGGGTTCATTTATATAGCTTTACAGTTGCCTCACATTCACCCACCGACACCGACGGCGGTGTGTCAGCCATGCAAGGTAACAACCAACACGTCAGGAGCAGGTAGGGTTAGGTGGTGTCTTGCTCAGGGACACCTCCACACTTAGCTAGGCAGAGCCTGGGGATCGAACCAGCAACCTTCTGGTTGGCAGATAACTGCGCTTACCTCCTGAGCTACTGCCGCCCCGATACACCTTATATATAACACCTCTCCATCTTCTCAAGGATGGTGTGTGGTGATGCTAATGCCGCCTCTACAGAAATGCATGGAAATCTAACCGGATTTCAACAGGAAGTTGAAATAACTCAGAGGCATTAATGGGTGGCGGGGGGGGCACACCAGAAGCTCTCCGATGTCTGGTGTCTAGTGTTGTCTGCAGCTGTTATCAGATGGAGTCTCTCTCTCTCTCTCTCTCTCTCTCTCTCTCTCTCTCTCTCTCTCTGAGTGTCCACCGCCCTGCACAATGGGTCTGTCTCTCTTGGTCTGGGCCGAGAGAACCGGTTTAACAGATGATAGGGGTAGCCCTTGAGCTGTGTGTGTGTGTTAGGTCCCATTATACGCCCTTCGTGTGTGTGTGTCTAGTATAGGTCTGACTAATAAAACAGTGAGCACAGTTGAGACACCGATAAGATAAGCGTTCAAAGGAATTCGTTGATGACTCTCGAATTAAAGCTTCAGATGGGCCGCCCCGGTATCCCAGTCGGCGTACACACATTTCATGCACCAGCACCAGCCATGTGTGTGTGATTCATTCAGTCTCTGGTTGAGGCAGGAGGAGGATCCAGATAGGGGCTAACACCGTTATGATGATCTGGCAAGATCTAGCATCTAATCCAGATGTACCTGCAGCATCTGCATCTTCTACCACGGATGAACACAATCTTTATCTGAGCAAGACACCACCTAACCCTACCTGCTCCTGACGTGTTGGTTGTTACCTTGCATGGTTGGCACCGCCGTCGGTGTATGAATGGGTGAATGTGAGGCAATACTGTAAAGCGCTTTGGATAAAAGCGCTGTATAAATGCAATCCATTTACCATTTACCGTGATGAAATAAGGGGATGATAGTTTGAATCACAAAACAAAGTTTCCTCTCCCGTTGTCTTGTATCCTGTGTGTTTCTTTAGGTCTCAGTCCAGCCAGTTGCTTCAATATTTCTCAAAGTTTTCAAATCTAAATCTGCATTTAACAGTATTCAGTGTTTGCGTGTCTAACATATGCTCACACTTTTCTATTGAATGAAGAGTTGATGAGCAGCTCCACCCGTCCCAGAAGCTGCTCGATACAGCATTGATCTGACACCGTCGGCAGAACATCACACGGAAGGTGGGGGTTAGTGTCTGTTTGTTTTTAACGCCCCACCCTGCTGTACCATCACCACCACCACTGCCAACACCTACCAACACCAACACCACCAACACCATCACCATCACCACTGCCATCAACAGCATCACCTCCACCACCACCTCCACCACCACCACCACCACTGCCATCAACACATCACCACCCACCACCACCACCACCACCTACCAACACCATCACCACCCACACAACCAACCAACACCATCACCAACAATGCACCACCAACCAACACCACCACCAACCAACACCATCACCAACAATGCACCACCAACCAACACCACCACCTACCCAACACCATCACCAACAATGTGAGTATGTGAATGTGAGTAAGAGATCGCTTAAGTGAGTCAACATGTGCACTCTTGTGCCATTTTGGATGAGCTACAGTGTTATCTGTTGCACAAGCGGGATAAACATTGATTTAGGATTTATGCGTTGCCAATGCAGGCAATGAAAGGTGAAAGCAATAGTAGCACGCACAGCGTAGTGGGGAAAATGGAGATTTAAGCATTCTTCATACTTGGACGGCATAGCGAGGGGGCAATGTTTTGCCACTTAAAAAGACACTCAATCAGCCGTTTGTTTCAAAACAATGTTCCATGGAATTGTACAAGCAAGAGTTGAACACGCAATAGTAATAAATCAAAGATACACGCTATTTCTATTTTGTAGAATTCCAAGCCAACATATCCGTAATGTATTTTTGACTCAGTTCTCTGTCTGCCGATGTGATCCAGTGACATGGGTCCCTGGTGACCTGTGTCAAAATGATCCACCCTGTTCTGAGCCCTTGCTCTAAATACACACACACCACACACACACACACACACACACACACACACACACCACGGCACACACACACACACACACACACACACACACACACCACACACGCACGCAACGCACGCACGCACGCACACAGCACACACACACACACACACACACCTGGCATCTATTCTAAGCCCACCTGCCCCCCCCACCCCCGGGAGACCCCGTCCTAACAATACTGTAATCTCACATTACCTCTGCTGGGCCGGCAAGGTGGGACGGCCCCATGCCCCAGAGCACAGAGGTGGTGCCTGCGTGTGTCTGGGGACCCAGGGGGTGGTGCACAGGGTGGGAGGTGGTGGGGGGTTGTCGTGTCCTGTCCTGGGGGACAAGTGGACGAAGAGAGGACATCCATTACCTCTTATTGATTGTAATCAATATGCTCCTTAGCACGCGATGGTGAGAGTAGTGTGTGTGTGTGTGTGTGTGTGTGTGTGTGTGTTTTTTGTGTGTGTGTGTGTGTGACAGCCCCTTGTGCGTGTGTGTGTGTGTGTGTGTGTGTTTGAGTACATGGTGATGTTTTAAATATGAGAATGAGAATCAATGCTGTGAATCAGCAGAACTCCCAGAGCAATTGCAAATGACATGCCAGTTGGAATGGAAATCATTTTCATCCAGAGTTGGGAATTGAGGTTGAATCACAAACAAGGAATGTGCTTTCGTGCAATTGGTGCCTAACATTGAACATTAAACAACATAGAAATAGTAAAAGTAAAAACATAGACATTGTAAAAAATGCAAAAGATTCTCACGATATATATAAAAAATATATACAAAATAAGAATAACAGTATCGAGGTGCAATTTAAAGAAAAGATGTGACGTTAATGTAACGCAGTAGGATCCCGGTATCGCCGGAAAACAACCGAATGTGCATCGACGCGATAAATGATTGATCGGGTCGAAGAGAGCGACCACCGACCGGGAGAGAGACTGTGATGACATCACTGACACTCCCATGGTATAGATGTCACCGCAGTCTGCCTCTGACAACGGGCCTTGGAATCAGCCTGGGTGTGGGAGCCCCTCCCCCTATCCCATCCCATCCCTCCACCCCCTACCCTCCCCCGCCCCCCCCGCCCCTCCCTCCTCTCCACCTTCCAACTGAAAAAGAAAAGGAAAATGAGAAAAGGAATGCAGGCGCGGCCTCTGATGACAAGTGATGAGCGATGCGTTGGATCACGGGCGCATCATCCATCCGTCTTCCCCTGGTTCCAATCAGACAGCCTGAGTATGGAGCTGCTGCTGCTGCT
>PIJE02001123.1:20000-22500 GCA_002895965.2 Coryphaenoides rupestris | reverse complement strand
TCGCCGTGTCATCATCATCCTTAATCTATCATGCTCATCATCATCTTAATCATCATCATCATCGTCGTCATACATCCATATTTGGGAGCATCAGCAGAATTCATTTTCGCCAGCTCAGTTCTCACTTCCTGCTGCGTGTGTCATGCTATTATTATGCCATTTATTAGGCCACCACACACACACACACACACACACACACACACGCACGCACACACAAACACATGTGCACGTGAACACACACACCACTGTTCCTTCTTCCTCCCTGTCCAACTCTGCTGTTTCCCTCAGCGTCAAGTGTGTGTGTACGCATGTGTGTGTGTGTGTGTGTGAGAGAGAGAGAGAGAGAGAGAGAGAGAGAGAGAAATTGTGTGTGTGTTGTGTGTGTGTGTGTGTCTATGCACGTAAAACACACAGCTGTACATTTCTGCGATTATGTATTTCAGTAGCACTAAGATAACATCAGTCTAATCTCTCACAGTGCAGCGCCACCATTAACTCACTGCTAGTTAATATAACATAAGACAACATAAGTTAATAACACCATAACCCCGAGGCCTGACATTGATCACTCCGTGCTTAACAACACCTCAGGCAGCGATAATTCCTGACCTTCCTGACCTTAATTCTGCTGAAAGACAAAGATCAAACTAGAATGGGTTGTAGATAAAGGGCCTTTTTGTTCTTTTTTTTATTTTTAACATTTCTATCAAGTTAAGACGTGTTGGATTTATTTACGACATTAATTGGTTGGGTGGGGTTATGTAGTGTTACGCTGTGTGTATGTAGTGTGTGTGTGTGTGTGTGTGTGTGTGTGTGTGAGAGAGCGAGAGAGAGAGTCACAGTGTATTCGTGTGTGTATGTGTGAGTGTGTGTGTGTGTGTGTGTGTGTGTGTGTGTGTGTGTGTTGTGTGTGTGTTGTGTGTGTGTGTGTGTGTGAGAGAGAGAGAGAGAGAGAGTCACAGTGTATTCGTGTGTGTGTGTGTGTGTGTGTGTGTGTGTGTGTGTGTGTGTGTGTATGTGTGTGTGTATGTGCATGTGTGCGTGTGCTTGCACGTGTGCATGTGTGTTTGCGCGTGCACGTGAGCGCGGGCGTGCCACACGAGTGCGCAAGAAAGACAACAACGCGCGGCGCGTCTCTGCGTGTCCAGCGCAGTTGCAGTTGCAGTTGCAGTTGCAGGCCTCCACCGGCAGGGGCGCGGCGCACCTATCCGACAGCTCCGAAGTGGGCAGGCAGCGCTTCTTCTACCTTCCCCTCCTGCAGCAGCTGCAGACTCAGCCCGGACTCCTTCATTACGTGACAAGAGGGACTTTGAAGAAGAGCAACAAGTCCTCATCCTCCTCTTCTCTGTACCTCCATCCATCCATCCATCCACCACCACCTAGTGAGAACATGGCGGGCTGGAGTGCGTGGATGTTAACGTGCGGACTGCAGGTTCTGCTGTGGGACTGCGCTCCGCTGCGCGCCTTCAACCTGGACCACGAGAGCGTCCTGCGCAAGAACGGAGAGCCGGGTAGCTACTTCGGCTTCTCCATGGCCATGCACCGGCAGCTCTCCCCGACGGACAAGAGAATGTGAGTGGGGGCCACAATAATGTGTGTGTGTGTGTGTGTGTGTGTGTGTGTGTGTTGTAGTTGGAAGCAACAACAGGTGTCGCAGGAAAAGCGGGGAACTGATCCGACGATGGCTGCACTTTTACATTCCAGTTCAAAAGTGCATGATAGACAGAACACTCATTCAATCATTCATCGAAACAAAACTCAGCCATCCTATACTATATATAACCTACATGTCTGTGTGCTTTTAAACTCTGTTTCTATTCTTATTCTTATTATTCTTATTTATTAATTTATTTATAATAATGATTATTATTATTATTGTTTTATGGTTTCTTGAACCAGTCCACCATGATCATATATTTTTTCTTTTGACTTTTTATATTTATTTCAAAGCCATGATTGAAGTGCTGCTATAATACAGGTGTAGCACAAAGTTGAACAGACATCTACAATCTGTATCTCCCATCTATATAGAAACAAAGCAACCATACTAAAAGGTAGTTATGGTGGGCTAGGGGCTTACTGCTGCTGGTTTTAAGTGACGTTGTTTATCTGGAAGAAAGCACACACCCACACTGAAGCGTTCCACTGCTGCCCTGACCTTCACCCACGCCGGTGCCAAGGTGCCGACCAAGTGAACGTGGCTAAAGCTGCCCACCGCCTCCTGTAATCTCATGCAAAATGCACCACAACACGCTCTAATTACTGTTATTTTTTTACATGCAGGTCAAGGGTTACAGGCTCAAGGGGTCGACTGCAGACATTAGGGCTTGAATACGACTAAACTTTTCACTTTGTTGTCATGTATAACTTAATAGTCAAACATTGGTTAGCCTCCGGACAGAGAGAATGTTTCTTCTCCACCACCCCCACGCTGGTAAGATGGTTCCTTTGATAACAGAAGCCATGCTAGAAGACTCAAGACTGCCTTGTGTGTGTGTGT
>PIJE02001123.1:0-15000 GCA_002895965.2 Coryphaenoides rupestris | reverse complement strand
CCCATGGACACTACTGCGTTACATTAACATTCTTTAAATTACATTTCGTCTGATCCTCTGCCTCCTGCCTCCCTCCAGGCTGCTGGTGGGGGCGCCCAGGGCCACGGCACTGAGGGCCCAGAAGTCCAGGGTCCCCGGGGGGCTGTACAGCTGCGACTTCGGCAGCGCCTCCGAGTCCTGCAAGAGGGTCAACTTCGATATCGAGGGTATACAGACCTTGACCCCCACACTGTCTGTGACCTGATCACATGATCTCACGTTTTTAGGCGGGAAGGACAAATGGATTTTTTTTTTATTTTAAGAAAATATTTTTTAGGGGGATTCAATGTAATTCTACATTAGTAGTAGTAGTAGTAGTAGAAGTAATAGTAGAAGTAATAGTAGTGCACCTAAATGATATTTGTGTGTGTTTTTGTGCCCCTAGCTTAGAGCCCTGCCCTGTGTGTGTGTGTGTGTGTGTGTGTGTGTGTGTGTGTGTGTGTGTGTGTGTGTGTGTGTGTGTGTGTGTGTGTGTGTGTGTGTGTGTGTGTGTGTGTGTGTATTCCCCCATTGATCGTACAAATTTTTTTGTATTTTTATGTATTCAGTTTGTGGGTCAGGGACAGTGCATATTAATAAGCAGTACTGTAAGTATGCCAGAATTAGCCAGGAGGCTAGTTTTCATCTGTAGTCCGTAGTGACCCGGTGTGAAGTTGGCAGCTAAAATTGAAAACAATTTTAAAATAATAATCATGGAGTAAGTAAGAAGACAGACGGACATCAGCAGAACACAGACAAGGGCAGCAAATAGAAGCAGAGATTACGATCACGGCTCAACAAAGCAGAGACAAACAATTTCAGGACAACGTAAATGACAGAACAGCTTCAACGTACGTTGTCTTCTTCTGATTGTAAAGAGAATCCGAACGAGGAGAGCAAAGAGAACCAGTGGATGGGAGTGACCGTGAACAGCCAGGGACCCGGGGGCAAGGTTGTGGTAGGTGATGGCTTCTTTCTGTAATTACCTTCTATTAATACCTTCTATTTGCTGTGTGTGTGTGTGTGTGTGTGTGTGTGTGTGTGTGTGTGTGTGTGTGTGTGTGTGTGTGTGTGTGTGTGTGTGTGTGTCTGTGTGTGTGTGTGTGTGTGTGTGTGTGTGTGGTGTGTGTGTGTGTGTGTGTGTGTGTGTGTGTGTGTGTGTGTGTGCGTGTTTGTGTGTGTTTCTGTATGTGTGTGTGTGTGTGTGTGTGTGTGTGTGTGTGTGTGTGTGTGTGTCTGCGTGAGTGTGTCTGTGTGTGTGTGTGTGTGTGTGTGTCTGTGTGTGTGTGTGTGTGTGTGTGTGTGTGTGTGTGTGTGTGTGTGTCTGTGTGTGTGTGTGTGTTGCTGTTCAATACATCTACCTGGCTTTCCATATTTCAGACTTTCTGTATCATTTCGCCAATCACCTTTGCTCTCTCACTCTCTTTCTCTTTCTCTCTCCATCTCTATCTCTCTCCTCACCCCCACCCCTCTTAATTCTATTCAAAAGAGCTTTATTGGCACGGCAAATAAACATTGACATGGCCAACTGAATTAAACAAATGAAAAATAACAAAGCACTAAAGGCAGAAAAAAATGGTTTATAAGCAATATAAGTACAGTATGGAACCGAAGAAAAATAATCATATTCATCATTATCCCAATAGATTTGAGTTCAATCAAACAGTTTCCTGTCCGAAACTGGGCCATCGAATGACGACCGCTGTCTCCCTCTCTCGCTTGACCCTTGACCCTTGACCCTTGACTCTTGACTCTTGACTCTTGACTCTTGACTCTTGACTCTTGACTCTTGACTCTCCCCAGACCTGTGCCCACCGCTACCAGAGGCGCGCCAACGTCAACACGGCGCTGGAGTCGCGCGACATCATCGGCCGCTGCTACGTGATGAGCCAGGACCTCACCATGGACCCGCTGTCCGACGAGGACAACGGCAACTGGCGCTTCTGCGAGGGCCGCACGCGGGGCCACGAGCGCTTCGGCTCCTGCCAGCAGGGGCTCTCCGCCACCTTCGACAAGGACTATCACTACCTGATCTTCGGGGCGCCCGGCGCATACAACTGGAAAGGTACGTGTTTGGGGTGTGTGGCTGTGTGTTGTGTGTGTGTGTGTGTGTGTGTGTGTGTGTGCGTGTGTGTTGCGTGTGTGTGTTTGTGCGTGTGTGTGTGCGTGTGTGCGTGTTGTGTGCGTGTGTGTGTGTGTGTGTGTGTGTGTGTGTGTGTGTGTGTGTGTGTGTGTGTGCGTGTGTTTGTGTGTGTGGTGTTTACGTGTTAAAGGGGCCCTATTATACCACCAGGTGGTGTAAGCGTGATTAGCCATTACAAGCCGTTTCAAAATTGTCACGTGACGAAGTGACATCACAACAAGTGGGAGTGTCCACCCAGATGTATGCTGGTCATCTGATGTAGTCAGCATACATCTAGGTGGACACGCCCACTTGTTGTGATGTCACTTCGTCACATGACGATTACTAGGAGGATTACTAGGAAGAAAACATGCGCTGAAAATTAAGTCCTGCTGCTACTTACTTGTGAGCCACGTTTCTCATTCATTCACTGTTCAGTTCCGGCATCTTCCTGCCATTTATTAATTCATGTGTTCATCATGTGACATCATGTTACATGCATGATCATCACGTGTGTGTTGAGTTTTTTTCATAACCTGCAACATCTCCATCTCCATCTCCATCTCCATCCCCATCCCCCCTACCCCTCACCTCTCCTCTCCTCTCCCCACAAACACTCACCTCTCCTCTCCTCTCCTCTCCTCTCCTCTCCTCTCCTCCTCTCCTCTCCTCTCCTCTCCTCTCCTCTCCTCTCCTCTTCTCCTCTCCTCTCCTCTCCTCTCCTCTCCTCTCCTCTCCTCTCCCCTCCAGGTGTGGTGCGTCTGGAACAGAAGAACGTGACGCTGATGGAGATGGGCATCCTCTACGACGGTCCGTTTGAGACCGGTGACGAGAGCAGGATGGACCCCAATCTGGTTCCCGTTCCTCCCACCAGCTACCTGGGTACAGAGACCCGCCTTCCCCCGCTCTCTCTCTCCCTCCCTCTCTCTAATTCATCGCCTCACTTTCCATAGTTTGTCCGTCTCCCTCCCACTTTTACGTTGTTCCTCTTTCATATCCGTCACTGGGTAGAGCAGAGCGGCGGTCCACAGGTCAGGATGGCTCAGGTAGACTTCTGGATGGAGTCTTCGTGTGTGTGTGTGTGTGGTTAGCTGCTACCCCTTGTGCTGTGTTTGCTGGCAGCCCATAGCTTTTGAGCGCTCCGTGTACGTACGGCGTGTCCCGACGCCCGGCTGTGTGTGTGTGCGTGTGTGTGTGTGTGTGTGTGTGTGCGCGTGCGTGTGTGTGTGTGTGTGTGTGTGCGTGTGTGTGTGTGTGTGTGTGTGTGCGTGCGTGCGTGCGTGTGTGTGTGTGTTCAATGAGTCTGCAACACGTCTCCAGGTGTGCTCTTTATGGCCAGCGTGTCCGACTCCGGCGACGAAGAACAACGGTTTGCGTTCTTACGAGTCGGGCTCTGCTCACGTGGCCGTGGAGGCTGTGACTGTTGCCGTCCAATAGCTACTTAGGTTTGTTCCCGTGTGCCCCTTCTTTTGAGGTCAAATCGCCGACGCACGTCCCCCCCCGTCGACCCGTCAACCCGTCGTCGAACGTTTTCTTATCATATCACCACCCTGGCGAGCACGGCTTTAGCTGAGACTGTGTTGAAACTGAGGACTGACGCTGGAAAACAGAAGAACCGGAGACCAGAGCGGTTGAGTTCACTCGATCAAAGTTCAAACAGTAGTTCACCTCCAGTTCTGTTTGTCAAAGTTTGTGTTGTTTTGCCTGGAATTCATTGAGTTTCCTCCATGCACTGCACGGCATGTTAACCACCAGATATGGACGGCCATTTTCCCAATTCCTACATGTTGTAGATTAGTTAGCTCCTCCTCTTATCTATCCCCTCTGACCCCTTATTGTCTGTCTGTCTGTCTCTCTGTCTGACCCTGTCGTGATCCTTGACTCTCTCTCTCTCTCTCTCTCTCCCTCATTTTCTCTCTGTCCCTCCCTCTCTCCCTCTCATTGTATGTCACACTGCCTCACACTCTCTCTCTCTCTCTCTCTCTCTCTCTTCTCTCTCTCTCTCTCTCTCTCTCTCTCTCTCTCTTGCTCCCCCCTCCCTCCCTCCCTCCCTTCACGCGGCAGGCTTCTCCCTGGATTCCGGCTCGGAGCTGGTGGAGAAGGGCAGGCTGACGGTGGTGGCGGGCGCGCCCAGGGCCAACCACAGCGGCGCGGTGGTGCTGATGAAGAAAGGCGCGGACGACAGCAAGATCATGCTGACCGACTTCATCCTGGAGGGCCAGGGCCTGGCGTCCTCGTTCGGCTACGACCTGGCCGTGCTGGACCTCAATAAAGACGGGTTAGTTTACAGACACGGGGCGAGGGTGATAGGACACACACACACACACACACACACACACACAGAGAGCCCCATGCATGCACACCAGGGCCCACCAGAGTCCTTGAGTTTGACCTTGTTCCGAGGTATTGGTCTAGTCTTGGACATCTTGTCGTGAGCTTGACTGTGTTAAATCGGCCTCGGATGAATTGGTCTTTATTTGTTAATGTATTAGAATTCTCTTTCTTGTCAACTGTGCTGTTCCGGCTGTGACACTTTGCTGTGAATTTCCGTCCTTGGGGGGGGATGAAATAACGATGACCTCTGACCTCTCAGCTGGCAGGACATTGTGGTGGGCGCCCCGCAGTACTTTGAGAAGGACAGCAAGATCGGCGGCGCGGTCTACGTCTACGTCAACAAGGACGGCGCGTGGGACAAGGTCACGCCGATCCGCATCGACGGCCCCGAGGACTCCATGTTTGGGTTGTCCGTGGAGAACCTGGGCGACATCAACCAGGACCATTACAATGGTACCGGGGGTGTGGGGGGGGGGGCGACTAGTGTGGATGAGTGGGTGTGTGTGTGTGTGTGTGAGTGTGTGTGTGTGTGTGGGGGGAACCAGTTTGAATGTGGTTCACGCAGTTGTCTCTCTGGTTTCTTTTTTACTCGAAAAGAAACCAGTTTGCGCAATACAATGTTATGCAAATGTTAAGCAAAATAATAACCTCCGGCAACAGGCCACTTTTTCAATGTTCCATTTTCCAATGTTATGTTTTTATGTGTTCTGTGAGACATATTACACCACCAGGTGTGAGCGTGATTAGCCATTCCAACTGGTGTCCACCTAGAAGTACGGCGGATAGATCAGCCTCCCAGTTGCGACAGTCCACTGGGTAGGCTGGTAGGGCTGATCTACCCAGCATACTTCGAGGTGGACACTCCCACTTGTGATGTCAAAAACCGGAGATGACGGCGATGTTTGAAACCACTTGGAATGGCTAATCACGCTCACACCCGGTGGTGTAATATGAGTCCAGGTGATTCATAAATTGACAACGCCTCCCACTGACTCACCTCAACTCTTCTGATTGACTCCTAAGTCTGACTGGATGAGAGCCACACCCCCTTCTCCTCCCAGTCATCTTCATCATCGCCATGAGTCACCATTACTCACCGTGATCCCACCTTGTCTCGTCCCGTCTTATCAGATTTTGCGGTGGGCGCTCCCTACGACGACGAAGGTACCGGGGTGGTCTACCTCTACCACGGCTCACCCGAGGGCATCAGCTCCACGAAGGCCTCACAGGTCATACATTAATTAGTCTTCTATAAGTGAATAAATGAATAAATAAACACATATATTATAGATATATCATGTATATATACTGTACATTATATATCTACATTTCGATATATGTATATTTTTTATGTAGAACATAAATGTCGTTTTATGGTTTTATACTATTACATTTCTATTCATATTTTCATGTCCAGGAGGAATAAAATACGTCTTATTGGATCTCCTGTTAATAATACATTATCATCATGTGGGTTGCCAGGTGTTGATGGGCAGGCCGCTGAACGCCAGGCTGTTTGGCTATTCTCTGGCGGGCAACATGGACCTGGACCTGAACGACTACCCCGACCTGGCCGTGGGCTCCCTGTCCGACTCGGTGTTCGTCTACAGGTTAGTTGGTTAGTTGGTTGGTTGGTTGGTTGGTTGGTTGGTTGGTCGACGCCGGACGGTGCTACGACCGTGATAGATGTGCTCCACGTTAGACTCGTCTTGTAAAGTGTCACCGATTCAAGATTCAACATTTCTTTATTGCCATTTATATCACAAGCACAATGGAACGCTTACTCCGGCAGTATTCTTCTAAACATAACTTCTAAGACGACTCTAAACAGTTAGTAATAGTACCTAATAAGTACAAGTATTCTTCTAAACAGTATTCTGCTAAACATATATTCTAAAACAACTAATAAGTAAAAGTAAAGTAAAGTAAAGTAGCAATACTCTGGCTGTTGTAAAATAATAGTAGTAAAAGTAATAGATATCATTTTAATAATTTTTACATTCCAGTTAATAGATACATTTATATATGTGCTGCAGAGGCGTTGATTGTCTTGTGTTACCCGGTCCAGAGCGCGCCCGGTCGTTGATATCAAGAAGGAGGTCACCATCACCCCCAAAGAGCTGGACCTGACCAAGAAGAACTGCAACGACAGCATCTGGTGGGTCTAGTTCCTCGCCGCCATGTTTGTCTCGTTCGCCGGGAACATTTTCTCTTTCTATTTTTTACAGCTTGTTGAACGTCTGTCTCTCTTAACTGTGACAGCGTGAGGATTCATTCAGTCCGGGTGTTTGCGTTCAAGAGTCAACATCTCTTTAATGCCAGACTGTATGGAACAAGTACAATGGAATGCTTACTCCCCATTCACTCCTGCAGTATTCTGCACATATCCACATTCTAAACAACTTTAAATCTAGTAATGGTTCCTAATAAGTACAGTAAAACGTTCCTTCTGAACTGTGTTCTTATAAACATAAATACTAAAACAACAATTAGTAAAACACCTGGCATGTACCTAATAAGTAGAAAATAGCTAAAAGTAAAAAGAGGTAAAAGTAAAAAGTGATGAGTAAAATAGTTGGTGCAAAAAACAGTACTCGTCTACAGTTACAATTGTACAATTATTCTCAAGGGATTCTACATTTATATTTGTATTTATATTTATTGCACAGCGTGTTTGACATTTCTAAAGCGAGGCGTGCGACGCGATGGCTAACCTCCGCCCGGTGATGTGTTCACAGTTTAGAGGTGAATGCCTGCTTCAGCTACAGCGCTAGCGCCGCCAGCTACAACCCGCCACTGAGTAAGTTGACCTTCGACCCCCCCCGAGATACACCTCCTGAAATACCTTGCCCTGACCCATGACCCGTGTGTTTCCTAAGGCATACAATACATGTGCAGGCAAAAGAACAGCATCTATACCATTGGCAACTTTTCTTTTCTTTTTGTAACTTTTTACACACTTTTCTTCCACCCCCCCCCCCCTCTCCCCCCTCTCCCCCCTCCACCCTACTCACTCCCTCTCCCCCCCCCCACCCCCCACCCTCCAGCGGTCCACTACACCCTGGTGGTGGAGGCGGAGCGCCGGAAGAACCACCTGCCCCCCAGGGTGGCGTTCACCAAGATGTCCCCCAGCGACACCAACTACGAGACCACCGGCACCGTGGCGCTCACCAAGCAGAAGACAGGAGCAGTGCTTCCCCTGGAAACTTCACCTTGCAGGTACACCCGCCTCCTCATGGCTGGCCCCGCCCCCTTCCTCCCCACCCCCCCTGCCCCCACTGCTATGCTATGCTATTGTGTGTGTGTGTGTGTCTGTGTGTATATTTGTGTGTGTGTGTGAGTGTTTGGTGTGTGTGTGTACGTGCATGCATCCTTGTGCGTGTGTGTGTGCGTACGTGCATGCATCCATGTGTGTGTGTGTGTACGTGCATGCATCCGTGTGTGTGTGTGTGTGAATTTTGCAATGCGGAGAGACAATCTTTGAGATACCGTACATTTGGATTTGTGGCAGGTTTGACAGATTTCTCATGATCTCGTGATCTCGTTCCAGGACAACATTCGGGACAAGCTTCACGGCATCCCCATCGACGTTTCCGTGGAGATCGCGGACGGCAAAAGCGCAGCCGTAGGCAGGCGGGGCCGTGGCCGAGCTGTCGCCCGTCCTGGACGCCAACAAACCCATCTCCGTCCGCTCAGAGGCGCCGTAGGTGTTGGGTATCTGTTTAGATTTATCCGATTACCGGTGCCAAACCGATACTTTTAAAACGATACCGGTGCCAAAACGTGCCAGAACCGATACCTTCTTTAAAAAGAGCAAACAACAACCAGTGTTAATTTCGTTAACGAAATGTTTGACGAAAAATATGCGTTAACGACCTTTTTCCCATGACTAAGACGTGACGTTGACGTGACGAAAACGGATCTTTGAAAATAAAAACTGTGACTAAATCTATTTTTACTTTCGTTGACGAGACGAAAATGTTAGTGGTGGACGAACGGACATTCAAAATTGAATTAATTATTAAAGAGTTTGATTCCAAAACGCGATAAGCGCCATTAACAAAAAAAAAAAGAATCGTTTCCGCAAAACGCGACAACCGGCTAGTTTCTCTGCATTATATTATTATATTATTATATTATTATATTATTATATTATTATATTATTATATTATTATATTATTATATTATTATATTATTATATTATTCCCTTTCTTTCCAAACTGTGATAAACGCCACGACAGATTTTCAGCAGACTCAGATATATCCGCTCGGCCAATCACAGCGCGCCATTCCCGTGACTTAACTAGCCTAGTGACAGCTGTCAAAGTCCTGTCAGAGACAACACACACATATCGTAAGAGATTTTAAGCGAAATTATTCATTGAATGAAATAATGAATAACTTTGATGGAACAGAGGAGCCGGTGGTTGTTTCTACAGTGGGAAAAAAACAAACCATCAAAAGATCATCATAGACGGGAGAATGTGAAGAAAATGCGACATTCTGGCGGTGGTCGCTAGACCTTATTAAGACGCAGAAGCGCCTGGTCCACACACACACACACACACACACACCAATAAGACGGACTGTAGTCACACTTATCAACTCATTGCTGGTGATCTTGATCAAAACGTCCAGTCTTTCTACGCTCATTCAAGTAAAGTTGAACAGGACCAGGCGCTTCTGCGTCTTATAACAGTTAATAAGGTCCAGCGAGTGGGGGGGGGGGCAGGCGCGCATTGTCGGGTTTTTATCAATCAGATGAATGCATCAAATCTTCGCGCAGTATGACGATCTATGCAATCACTAGAAGGATACCCGGTCTGTTGTTCACAGCAGTTCCGGTCATCTTGTTTTTTAAATGTGACTAAAACTAGACTAACATTTTATGACGCCCTGTTGTAGGACACCTGGGAGGGCTGGGCGTACCTGGACACACACAGACACAGACACACACACACACCACACACACACACACACTTTATATGGTACATGGATTGCATGTATCATCCATTTAGCGAGGCGACAGCCAACTTAGCAAGGGGGAGCGAAAACAGCAACCGTTCCAATTGCCAGACAACCGTTCTACCTCCTGAGCCATTGCCGCCCGTATATAGACAGTGTGTGTGTGTGTGTGTGTGTGTGTGTGTGTGTGTGTGTGTGCGTGTGTATCTGTTGTGTGTGACCTACCCTGATAAAGACAACAGTAGCTCAATCACCACTTTTGCCCTTGCCTTGATATGCTCCGTTTTCTTCTGGTCGCTTGTCCTAGAGGAACACACACACACACATACACACACACACATATCACACATCACACTCATAGTCTACCCAGGAGTCAGGACCCTACCAGGACATTAGGGCAAAGGTCACACAGATCAGACCAACCAGGGGTTCACATTTCTACAGGATTTTTGGGCCAGTGGTTCCCAACGATTTTAGGTTCGGGACCCTTGAGATGCTTACCATTTTGGACCCATTACTGACTCCATCGATAGATAAACGATAAAACGGAAAAAAATAAAGAAAAATAACATACCCAAGAAATTTGAGAACAGCACCAAAGAAATGCCACCAAGGATCAGAAAAACAATACGCAAACAACAAACAAACAAAAGATCAGATAACTGGAACGAAGAAAACTAGAAACAGCTCACGAAAAAAGAGAAGTAAAAAAGAGAACCCCAACTTGTGAGATACTTAACCCTTCAAATGATGTTTTGATGAACATTTGATAAGTAGGTAATCTCCCATTACTGACTCCATCGGCATATCAGGCCCCGCCCCCCCCGGGGATGGAAAACATCGCCCTCTGCAGGACAAATCAATCCATCGTTTTGGCCGGTGGCTGCGGCGGTCACGTCGTGTGCCCTGTGTGCTATCCTAGCGTACTGCGCAGTGATAAGCGGCTAATAAAAAAGGGGGAGGAGGATCGATGCCGCGGTGGGTCGAAGGTCAGAACGGGGCGCTCACGTTTGCAGCTGCAGATCGACCTCCACCGCGCTGGTGTTCAGAGAGATGCCCGCTGTGCTCAGAATAATGTAGAAGGTCACCTGTAGGCACACACACACACACACGCACACACACACACGCACACACACACACAGACATACACACACACACAATTTGAATGAATAACAGCAACAAATACCTTCAACATGCTGGTTGATCATAGAAGTGTGAATATAGATAACATAGTATCTACTAGTAGTATTTAATCTATATGGTAATAGCATTAATTATTGTGTATATTGACATATTTTCAGAATCCCATTCTTTTTATTCTCTACTATTGACCTGTAGGCCTACTTGTGAGTTGCCAGTGGACTGTGGGTGACACTTCCTGAAATTTCTGTCAAGGATTATGAGAAAGTAGACCGACTTTCTTATCTTCAGGAGACAAGCGGTTGCTCAACGCTCGTGTCGTCTGTTCTCACCTTCGAGTCGCGTTTGAAGGGGTTTCCCAGCTCGCATTCTGCCTGGGAGCCGTTCTTATTGGCCGTGCAGGTCACGGGCTGCAACCAATCAGAGCGCAGAGAAGAAGCCAGTGAGTGCATATATGGTATGTGGGTTGCCTGTGGGTTTGAATTACTGAATCTTGTATGTACATGGCTAGGTGTGTGTGTGTGTGTGTGTGTGTGTATGTACAAGCATTTATGATTGTGTGTGTATGTGTGTATGTACTGTATGTGTGTACAATGGAATGTTTACTCCCCATTCACTCCTGCAGTATTCTTCTAAACATAAATTCTCAAACAACTCCAAACAATTAGTAAGATAGCACCTAATAAGTATAGTAAAAAGGTGTGTGTGTGTGTGTGTGTGTGTGTGTGTGTGCGCATGTGCATCTGCATGTGTACGTCCGTTAATTAATGCGTGTGTGACCATGTCTGTGTGTGTGTGTGTGTGTGTGTGTGTGTGTGTGTGTGTGTGTGTGTGTGCATGTGTGCGTGCATTAGTGCATGAGTGTGTGTGTGTGTGTGAGTAAGTGCGTGTATGTGTGTGCATGTGTGCGTGCATTAGTGCATGAGTGTGTGTGTGTGTGTGTGTGTGCGTGTGTGCGTGTGCGTGTGCGTGAGACTCACGGCGTTGTTCGCGGTGCGGAAGGTCGAGTAGGACAGATCGTTCCAGAAGGTGCTGAGGACGGCGGCTTCGTAAGCGTCGTCGCCCTTGTTGTTGGTCACCGTGATCTCCAGGGCTATCTCCTTCTGGTTGCTCAGGGAGACCACCGGCACGCCCCCCTCCCTGCAGACACACCCCCCCCGGACACGCCCCCCCCCGGAGACACACACACACACACACACGTGCGTGAGCGTAAAGGGCTTGCGTAAGCTATCCTTATATAAGTCGGTAGTGTGTGTGTGTGTGTGTGCATGCGTGTGTGTGTGTGTGTGTGTGTGTGTGTGTGTGTGTGTGTGTGTGTGTGTGTGTGTGTGTGTGTGTGTGTGTGTGTCGTACAGTGGCAGTGGGGTGAAGACATCCTGGTTGGGCTTCTTGCTGCAGTAGCGATGTTTCACCACCAGGTTACTCTGGCACACGTTGTCTGCCCCACAACCCTCCTTCAGGAAGCTGGCCTGCACACACACACACACACACACACACACACACACACACAGACACACACACACACACACACACACACACACACACACACACACACACACACACACACACACACACACACACACACACACACACACACACACACACATGATTCATTCTCATAAATATTCTATATTTGGGTGTGATTTCAAGTTTAGACATTTTCCTTCTCTAAGATGTTAAATGTCTCCTGATATTGAGCCTGGTGGTGTAAGTGTTGGCTAAATTGTCTTGATACGTAGGGTGACAATTCAAAATAAGCAATGACAATAGTGACAATGGTTCCAGCTGTGTATGTATATCTATGTATGCATGTACTGTATGTGTATGTTGTACTACTATGTACATTGTATAGTTTCTCTCATTGTATTCTATTTTGTATGACTGATATTTATTACTGATGCTGTCTGTGAGCCAAAATGCCCCTCGGGGACTTTAAAGCTTTTCTATACTCAACCAGCCCACCACCACCACACCACCACCACCACAACCACCACCACCACCACCACCACCACACAACCACACCACCACCCCCAACCGCCACCACACCACCAACACCACCACCACCACCACCTCCACCACACCACCACCAACCACCACCAACACCCCCACCACCACCACACCACCTAACACTGTCACATATAGGGATGGGTACCGAGAACCGGTACCACTATGGAACCGGTTCCCGTACAACCGATACTAACCGTACCGAATCAATAACGCGTATTTCGGTGCCTCATTTCGGTGCCATAGTTTAAAATGCCATTTGAAATATCCACCGCATTTTCAGCGCCCTCTAGTGCTCGAAAACGAAATATCGCTGATGCAACGTCACGCTGCCCAACCCACACTAACTTTAGTAAACATTTCAATCAGACAGTGACAGCAAGTACCCCGCAAAATGCCGAAACCACGACGGTCGAAAGTCTGGCTGCATTTTACCCCAAAAAACGCGAACAATAGTACCTGCAACAAATGTTTAAAAACCTTCTTAGTTTTAGTCTAGTTTTCTTCGACGAAAACTCATAAAATGTTAGTCTAGTTTTAGTCACATTTAAAAAACAAGATGACCGGAACTGCTGTGAACAACAGACCGGGTATCCTTCTAGTGATTGCATAGATCGTCATACTGCGCGAAGATTTGATGCATTCATCTGATTGATAAAAACCGACCAATGCGCGCCTGCCCCCCCCCCCCCACTCGCTGGACCTTATTAACTGTTATAAGACGCAGAAGCGCCTGGTCCTGTTCAACTTTACTTGAATGAGCGTAGAAAGACTGGACGTTTTGATCAAGATCACCAGCAATGAGTTGATAAGTGTGACTACAGTCCGTCTTATTGGTGTGTGTGTGTGTGTGTGTGTGTGTGGACCAGGCGCTTCTGCGTCTTAATAAGGTCTAGCGACCACCGCCAGGAATGTCGCATTTTCTTCACATTCTCCCGTCTATGATGATCTTTTGATGGTTTGTTTTTTTCCCACTGTAGAAACAACCACCGGCTCCTCTGTTCCATCAAAGTTATTCATTATTTCATTCAATGAATAATTTCGCTTAAAATCTCTTACGATATGTGTGTGTTGTCTCTGACAGGACTTTGACAGCTGTCACTAGGCTAGTTAAGTCACGGGAATGGCGCGCTGTGATTGGCCGAGCAGATATATCTGAGTCTGCTGAAAATCAGCCGCGGCGTTTATCACAGTTTGGAAAGAAAGGGAATAATATAATAATATAATAATATAATAATATAATAATATATAATATAATAATATAATAATATAATAATATAATAATATAATGCAGAGAAACTAGCCGGTTGTCGCGTTTTGCGGAAACGATTTTTTTTTTTTTTTAATGGCGCTTATCGCGTTTTGGAATCAAACTCTTTAATAATTAATTCAATTTTGAATGTCCGTATCTCCACCACTAACATTTTCGTCTCGTCTCGTCTCGTCAACGAAAGTAAAAATAGATTTAGTCACAGTTTTTATTTTCAAAGATCCGTTTTCGTCACGTCAACGTCACGTCTTAGTCATGGGAAAAAGGTCGTTAACCGCATATTTTCGTCAAAACATTTCGTTAACGAAATTAAACACTGGTTGTTGTTTGCTCTTTTTAAAGAAGGTATCGGTTCTGGCACCGTTTTGGCACCGGTATCGTTTTAAAAGTATCGGTTTGGCACCGGTATCGGATAAATCTAAACGATACCACTGTCCCAGCCCTACCTCTGAGCGGACGGAGACGGGCTTGTTGGCGTCCAGGACGGGCGACAGCTCGGCCACGGCCCCCGCCTGCCTACGGTTGCGCTTGCCGTCCCCGATCTCCACGGAAACGTCGATGGGGATGCCGTGAAGCTTGTCCCGAATGTTGTCCTGGAACGAGATCACGAGATCATGAGAAATCTGTCAAACCTGCCACAAATCCAAATGTAAGGTATCTCAAAGATTGTCTCTCTCCGCATTGAAAATCTCACACACACACACACACACACACATGGATGCATGCATGTACGCACACACACACGCACAAGGATGCATGCACGTACACGCACACACCAACACTCACACACACACACATACACACACAACATATACACACACACACACCACACACACACAATAGCATAGCATACAGAGAGAGAGACAGAGAGAGGGAGGGAAGGAGAGGGGGCGGGGCCAGCCATGAGGAGGCGGGTGTACCTGCAAGGTGAGTTTCCAGAGGAAGCACTTCTCCTTCCCCTGCCGGGTGAGCGCCACGGTGCCGGTGGTCTCGTAGTTGGTGTCGCTGGGGGACATCTTGGTGAACGCCACCCTGGGGGGCAGGTGGTTCTTCCGGCGCTCCGCCTCCACCACCAGGGTGTAGTGGACCGCTGGAGGGTGGGGGGGGGGGTCGGGGAGAGGGAGTGAGTAGGGTGGAGGGGGGAGAG